>JAKSZT010054552.1:5656727-5858305 GCA_026826555.1 Tolypeutes matacus
ATCAAGAAAAAAAATCAATAAAACATAAATTTAAAAAACAGAAAAATTAATCAAACCAAATACTGGTTCTTTATAAATGTCAATAAAAACTGATAAATAGCTAACTATATGGATCAGGGAAAAATGGAGAAGACAAAAATTACCAATGTAATATATGGGAAATGATAAAGAGAAATCATGAACAATTTTAAGGCAACAAAATTATAGCAATGAATAAAGCAAAATATTAGCATAAAAACTGATACAGAGTTTAATAGAACAATATAGAAAACAGAAATAAACCCACACATATAGGATCAAATTATTTTCAACAAAGGAGTAAGATAATTTGTTGCTGAATGATTTTTTTAACAACTTGTGCTGGAAGAAATTGGATATCTATATGCTAAAAAAATTGACACTAAACTATATACACAAAAATTTATTTGAATTGGATCAAAGACTTCAAAAGTTCTAGAAGAAAACCAAGGAAACCTTTGTGACCTAGTGCTTCACAAATATTTCTTAAAAAGAACACCAAAAACATGAAACATAAATTTTAAAAAATTGTTAAGTTGAACTTCTACAAAATTAAATATATTTGATTTTTCAAAAGATATCCCTAAAAGAATGAAGACAAGCCATAGACTGGGAGAAAATATTTGCAAGAGAATTCATTGCCAGTAGACCTTGGTTACAAGAGATTTTAAAAGGAAGTTCCTTAAGCAGACATTGAATGGAAAAGAGCTACACAAAGGCATGCGTATTCCTTATGGTAGTTCTTGTCCAGCCTCACGTAGTTTTCTCTCATACATGAGCAAATCAATACTCAAAGTTTTGTGGTGACCCTTTTTCATTTAAAATGGATACCATGCAATGGGTTGGATTAAGCAATGGGAACTTATTGGTTCATAGTTTGGAGATTAGAGGTCCAAAATCAAGGCATCATGAATTTGATGCTTTCTCCCAGAAGCCTTTGGTTTTCTGAGGCTGGCTGCTGGAGATACTTGGTCCCTGGCTTTTCTGTCACATGGCAATGCACATGGTGACCTCTCCTCACTTCTTTTCTCGATTCTGTTGACTTTCAGCTTCTGGCTGCTCCCTCTAGCTTTGTGTCTCTCTCTGTGACCTTCCCAATGAGGCCTTCAATAATAGGATTAAGACCAAATCTGATTCATTGGGCCACACCTTAACTGAAGTAACCTCATTGAAAGGTCCTACTTATAATGGGTTCCTAATCCACAGGAATGGATTAGGTTTAAGAACATGTTTTCCTGGGGTACATAGCTCCAAGCCACCACAAACCCTTTTGCAGATCTCTGGAGCTCTCTCTTTGTACAGTCCCCTCTTGTGCTATGCTACCCCCAAATTTTAGCCACCTTCTTTTCCCAACTTTCTCTGCCTCCTCAACTCAGTGAAACCTCTGATCTCTGCATTTCTTCTTTCTGCTCTGGAGCTTGTAATTGCCTTCTTTAAGAAAGCGTCTGTAATTATAGGATAAACTTTGTTTCCCTTTTCTCAGGGAATAATAACTCTGTATTAACTCTTGTCCAATGTCAGAAAATTGTTGTCTTTATTTTGTCCAGTTTTCCAACTGTTTAAATAAGAAAGGTAAATCTGGGCCCTGTTATTTTAGTTGACCAGAAGAAGAAGTTGGGTTCTCTGGATTTTAAGAACACTTTGAGGAATCAGAATTTTTAAATGTCATTTTTTTTTTACTCTCTGACTTTCCAACTATTGGACCTCTTTGAAAAAATAATTGATTCCAGGATTAAATGTGTTTAAGAATTATGTGTTATTTATGCATTTTTCTGTTTCAAAATTTACTTAAGTTTTTTTTATCAAGTATTCATGTTCTCAACAATTCCAAATGTTAAATAAATCATAACATTGAACAAATATGCCAAAAATAGAAACATTACAAATACTTTCAACATCTCTGTTGAAACTTTTTAATTAATACTACCAATAAAGTCCTCCATCACATCAATAATATCCAAAAGACTTGAATATACACAAAATTCAGTATGCAAAGGTGTAACTCTGGTATGTACTGAACTAAAATTAATATGCTAACTATAAAATACATACAACAAACTACTTCAATTGTATTCTTATGCTTTGGAAAGCATATATTTGAAAGACTCAGGCTTCTTAGAAAACTTGTCCAATGCTAGATTGAACTGATGATTTTTTCCCCCTCTGAGAATATATCTCTATAAAAAGCAAAGACATTCATAATTATTTTAGTGATTTCACTACTGCCTAAAATGCAGTATTGAATTTTTTCATAAATAAAGATGGGTACAGTGGTATTTTCTCCCACTAAAAAGAAATCTTCAAAATAAAAGTAAAACACATTCATTTCCTCTTTACCTTGTCCTCTCTCCTAAATTCATCCAAAACTTGGTTCACTGTAAAGTCCAATAAAGGTCACTGGCAAATCATGATTAGCAGCTTTTAAAGGGCTTAAAACTTAACTTCCCCAGTAATCATGAAAACATTAGCAAAATAATTGGGGAAAATAATAACCACCATTTGTAGGGAACCTGATTTGTGTCAGACACTACATTTAGGTGCACTATAAGCATTTTCTCATTTAACCTTCACTCCAACATCAATGAGTAGATGTCCACATTCTTCACAAGGAACTAAGATTCAAAAAAAAGTTTCTATAATTTGCCCAAGGTCACCTAGCTAGTAAGTTCTGTAGGCGATAATGCTTGTGCTTTCATTAAATGAATATATCAACATAATTCTATTGAATGGCTAAAGGAAAGTAAGATCTGTTCAGTAGCCACAAATTAAATCTTCTATCTATATAATTAAATAGCAATTTTCCTATATAAGTTTCAAAAATCACCTGTCAGAATTATGTACACTTGATGTGTGTATTATGTATGTATAATTCTCTTCCAAAATGTGTGAACATTTTGTTAGTTGCACATAAAGGCATGTTAAGTCACAGAAATATTTTTGGGTTTCATAAGAGTTAATATTCTAAAATGAACTGGGTACATTATGTTATTTATATGTAGTTTGTGCATAACCGATTTTAGATGAAAGGTTTGCATGAATCCTTATCTATGCCAATAATAAGGGATTATGTCACTTATTTTAAGAAGTGATGTCAAAGAAGATTTTAATATGTTATTAAAACAAAATACCTTCAGGAAACATTATCCATCGTTAAATCTGTTAACTCTTAGAAATACACTTGAGAAGTAAATTTGTTTTCTTTGTTAACTACTCAAAACCTGCTTCTATACTCAAAATATATATTTAGCTTAATTTCATCATTCAAATACCTTGTCACTTAAAGAACTACGGTTCTCAATCTGGACCTTCACTGTTAGGAATTTTTTTGTTTGTTGCTAATATCCACCATTACATCACTTAATATTAGTACCGAAATCTATTTGAGAATTACATGCTTCAAAATATATGACTGTCCCTTGTGGACAATTCCCACATCTACATGTCTTTCTAGGCATAAGAATTTATCTACTCAAATCCATATACAATTTGCATAAATATACAAACGCAAACATAAAATAACACTCAGAATAAATTTTTCTGTTACAGATAGCTAAAAATGTTTATGCCATATTAAAAATGTTCCATTATTTTTTAGTAAATTAAAGAAAATGCAGACAGACCTTGTAGTTTATTATTTCAACTTTAATTTTAATAACCTGTCAGCCTACAAGATGTCAAATGTAATGATATTTTTATATAGAAAATGTTGTGTTGATGGATATAAATAACTCTTACCTATACGTTTTCCACTTTGCAAAAGCTTAAAATCATGTTTGCTATGATTAGTGCTAGGATGATAAACGGGATAGATACTTTTTTTCTACAATTACCTTTTGGACCTGTTCAAAATTTCTGCGAATTTTTTATTTTATGGACGTCTTTCATATTATCTGCAAATGCAAAAACTCATCCTGCAGACCTCATGTGCAACTTTGTTCAGCTAGTGAGTTTCATTGTCAGTACTACATTCACATTTGCCAAACAAAGACAGAGTGTGGAACAGAATCTTGGAGACCATGCTCATTTAAAATACCGATTATTAAACTGGCCGATGAGTTCACTAAACAAGGTCTAGATCAGATAGGTCAATCCTTTCATTATTGTCAAACACAAAAGATAGGCAACTTATACAAAAACGTTGTGTGAATTCTTCAATTCTTTAACCATTATAATTAGGCTGCTCAGTGTAAAATCCAATAAAAGTCAGTGACAAATCATAATTGCCAGCTTTTAAAAGACTTAAAAAATAGCAAACCTTGTACGTGGTCAAGTAGCAAAGGTAAAGCAATGATGGTCATATATCTTTTTCCAAAAAAATATTTTCCAAACAATCCTCATGTTTGTATAGTGCATTGATGGGTGATGTGTCAGGAGAGAGTTGAGCAACAAGTAATTTCTTAGGTTGTGTTCTGGCCCTCCATTAAGCAGTTTGTAAGACTGAGGCCTCTGCATAACATGAAGTCTCTGTCATATACTTAAGAGGTCAAGTGTGAGAGACTTTGTATTCCACAATTTGATTTTCATTCTTTTTCTCTTGAAGTCATTTGATATCGATTGTATTTAAGATCTTACCATATAGAGTTGTGACTGCTCTCAAATTTATTGTATACTTTTTTCAACCTTAAATCTTGCTTCCCTGGAGCATCACATATTTCAGCATTTTCTCTCTGGAAGGAAATTTTCCATAAAAAGCCTTCTGGATAAAACACCTGACAGTTACCTTTTACTCCCTTTACTTCCTCATTCTTGACGTGGCATGTTTCTCGTAAACAGCATTAAATGATTTGCATTTAACAACCGGAAAGATAATTTACAGTTCATTTTATCCATATTTACCTCCATTAATTAAGCAAATTTTATAAGTACTATGCTGTTTTAATCCTCAATTAACACAGTGGGACCCCCCTTAGGAACTCCCAAAATGTTTACTAGGATTATTTTCTTGCCTCTACTATTGGATGCTTTCTTTCTTCATTCCATAAATATGTGTGTGAACGTGCATATTTATATTCATGTATGTTCAAGCATCTACTGTATATCAGAAATTGTTCCAGATGCTTAAGATATATCAGTGGAAGAATATTGACAAATCTCTACTCTCATGGTCATTAAATTTTAACAGAGATAAGAGTGGGAAATAATTAAAATATGTGTTTACATAGAAGTTGATATGTACTATAATAGTAGACAAGGATAAAGGATATCTGGAGCGCTGGGTTGGGCATGTATTTTCTAAAGTGTAGTTAGGGTGGGCTTCCCTGAGTCGTTGGCAGCCAAGTAAGCAATATGCTTGGTTGAGTTACATAACCCAGAAAAAGAAAAACTTTTCTTAATCTTAATCCCGTCCCTGTGAGTGTGAAACCATTGTAAACAGGAACATTTGAAGATGTCGTTTTTAGTAAGGCCAGTCAGGATAGGTCTTATTCCTATTGCTGGAGGCCTTATAAAGAGAAAGCCGGAAGTTAGAAGAACCTGGAAGAGAAATGAGAAGACGTCATCCTGTGATGAGAAGGCCAAGGAACCCAAGGATTGCTGGTCAGCCCAAACATTATGGAATCTAGGAGGAAGCAAGCCTTCCAGCCTCTGAAACCATGAGCCAATAAATTCCTGCTGTTAAGCCAACTCACTGTGTGATATTTATCTTAGCAGCCTGGAAACTAAGATGAAAGGGAAGGAAACAGCTCTGCGAACACTATGTCTAGGAAATAGCCAATGCTGTGGAGTTCAGGGAAAAGGTTCAATAAAAAGATTGGAATTTGTAAATTGTCAATTTATATATGACTTTTAAAGATATGAAGATGCCTAAATATTTCTATTTCTCATATATATATAGAGGTACATTTTTGAAGAACATTTTTTCATTATATTAATATAACTTAAAAATCTTGTTGAAATTTCACAAAATTCAGAAAAAAACACAGATAAGGAAATAACATTCATTCATAATCTAAAAACTCAGCAATAACATATGTAATATTTTGTATAATTTAGAGCTATAATTCTGTCATTTATCATCTATCTCTCCATTTTTCTCTATGTTGAAGCAAAAAGGCACTTTGTATCAGGTATATTTAGATTCTATTCCTGAATACTTACCTCACCACACTTAGGCAGGCAAAGACAAGTCAGTGAGACACATATAACCCTAGGAGCAACCAAATAATTGGCTTTTTGAGGTCAGAAACTAGCCATTGGAATGCATGGCTGGTCCCATGGCAGGAAGTAGTTATAGGTACATAGGGGCCAAGAAGTCTTCTGGGAATAAAATAAAATCAGACACAGAGCCCGTATGCATTTTCTTTTGCTGTATAGCAAATCACCACACATTTTGCAGCTTAACACACGTGAATCAGGAGTCTGGGCACGGCGTAGGTGGGTCCTCTTCTCAGGATCTACCATGCTCAAGGTGCTGGCCAGCGCTGGGTTTCATTTGAGGTTTGGGGCCCTTTTCCAATCTTATTGATTGTTGGTAGATTTCAGTTCCTTGTGGTTGTAGGTCAGAGGGCTTCAGCTCCTAGACCCCTTCCCCTGTGTCATATGAAGTTACCTAATCACAGGAGTGAAATCCCATCACTCATAGGCCTTTTCCACATTTAAGGGGAAGAGATTGTACAAGGGGAAGATCCTAGATTTCTGTCTACCAAATTGCCCACCCCTTTTTAATTTTAATGTCCCTAAATTTGAGCTCCAATTATCTTGGGAAAAAAGCACTAACTGCACATTTAACTCACTAAAGAAGGGAAAATTTAAACAGGTAAGTTGGATTTAGCATCTCCGAATTTGATCAGGAGACAAGTTTTCATCATAGCACATGGCTAAAACCAAAAGCCTCTTCAGATCCAAATTCCTTGGCAGAGCATTTGTACTTCATGATCAATGGAGGGATAGTTGCAAATGAAAAGAGTTGTAATATTGAGACCCAAGTATAGGACATTGTCGTGACCTCTAATGGAATCAAGACAAGCAAATGCATTATTAAAGAAGTGTGAGAAACTCTCTCATTGTACCTTAGTAGTGTTTAATAGTGAGTCTGTGAGGTATGTATAACAGAAAGTATGGTATATCCTTATCAGGCTCTCCATTCCACATCTCCCTAAGGTTTGACAAAGCAGAAGCCCTTTTTTTTTTTTTTTTTTTTTTTATTATGGGTAAAAATCAAAATTCTCACAATACATACAAACATCTGCAAAATGATATATAAATATATATGCATATATGTGTATTTGCTTACAAAAATGTTATTTATATATATATATATATACATATATTTTAAGAGGTGCTTAGATTACCCAAAATATTACACGGAACCCACTGGGATTCCCATGTTGCCCACCTCCCACACCTTTGACCAAGTAAGCTACAGGGGTCTCCAACAATTTTAAATAAGGTTATGCATTAAAATCATGGTAATTCTAAAAAATCACACACTGTTGGTATTATACTATGCATTTCATTTTGCATACTTATTGTTATTACTTAGCACATTTTCTATATTTTTTGTCATGTTATTGTTTCGTCTTTTATAATGTACCTTTTCATGGCTAGTGTGCCACTGAGATGTTAAAGTTGTTGGTGGAAAAATATCCTAAATCAATCAAACTAAATTCAACAAAAGATACTTGTAACTGGAAAATACATGGAAATAGTTTGTGAGGCATGGTTGAATGCAGGGATTCAGAGAAAACTAGCAGGCCTCTTTCTACCTTGGCTTGATTATCTTTTCTTTTTCCATTTTCTGAAGTGGTAGGAAAGATGATTGATGCCAGTCACAGACATATATACTCTTAGTTGAACAATCCTGTTAGAAGGGAGCAGTTTCCCTCAAAAAGGAATATTTTAATTGCTCTACCTTAAATTATTTCCCCACCCTAGAACCAAACGCTAATTTTCATTAGACCATCCATCTTACTTCCTTTCTGCCTTCTTGTAATGCAGGCATAACACAACTTTAGTTCCTCAGTTAATTATGAAAATATTTTAAGTAACCTGGACTAAATTTTTCCATTTTACTTATTAAATGTTTCTATTATAAAATTTCCAGCTCTTGTCTTGGGAAGCGGCTGTGGCTCAATCAGTAGGGCTCCCGTTTACCATATGGGAGGCCCCGGGTTCCGTTCCCGGGGCCTCCTGGTGAAGGCAAGCCCGCCCGCACGGTGTGGTTAGCTGACTCAGCGAGCACAAGCAGCAAGGGGGGGATAAATGAATAAATAAATAAAATCTTTAAAAAAAAATAAAAGGCAGTAGCATGGACGAACCCCAAATGTGTTATGCTAAGTGAAAGAAGCTGGATTATAAAGGTTGCTTATCCTATGATTCCATTGTTATGATGTTCTGGAAAAGCAAAACCAAAGAGGCACAAAATAGTTCATTGGTTGCCAGGCTCTAGGGTACTGGTAAGGGTTGACCACAATGTGGTACAGGGAAATCGGAGGGGGGGGTGATGAAACTGTTTTACACCCTGATTGTAGTGGTGTATATATTACAGCATATATTTGTCAGAAATTGCAGAACTGTAAACAAAAAATTGGTGACTTTTACTGTTGGGAAATTATACCTTAAATAAAAAATGAAAAATTCACTTATGCTTAGCTAGCTGATTTTTTCCAATGGTGGGTCAAGGTGGCATATTTTTTGTTTATTTTTCTGGGGACATTTATATACTTTTGATCTCATATATTTATGCTCTGCAATTCTGAGGAATTCTCTTAATTTTTTCTTCTTTCATAAGCTTTCTTAGGACAGAAACTTTGTCCATTTTGTTCACCACTGTTTCTCCAGCACTGAACAGTTCTTGGACATAATAGTCACTTAATAACTATTTCTTGAAAGAATATATAATTTTTAAAAATAAATTTCTCTCCATCTCCCCTTTTAAAATTTTATTATTTAGTCATTAGATCTCCTACATTGATCTTCTGTATTTGCTTTTTTTTTCCCCTCAACTCCATATCTTTGTCATTTTTTTTCCTGATTAATGGGTAATTTTTTTCAAATTTATGTTCTCTCTTTCCCAATGCAGCCACATCTGACTGAGTGAGATGGGGTTATGAATGCCTGGATATTCCAGCCCTCCATGGATTACTGATGAATGTAACTTATTCCAGAAATTCCTACTTATGAGCCAAGGATATGTGAGGTCTTTTTCTGCCCAATCCTGTTTCCTTCCCCTTTGTTTCTCTGATTTTGATCACGTGCCTCAAATGCCACCTCAGTATATGCTTCCTAAGAAACAAACCTGTGACAGTGGTACCAGAAGTGGGGTTTTAGAGTTCTAGCACTCATTCCTCAGCTGGCAATGAGGATCCTATGACTGATAGCATAAAAGAGTGTCAGTTGTCAACATTTCCCTGGTAGAGAATTGGGAAGATGTACTATTGGAAGGGAATATACTAGCTTTGTTGTTGTATTGGGTGTTTCAAATGCCTGGAAGCAATCGTAGTAATAGGCAATAATGTTATTGGATGGCTATATCAGAAAGATAATGAACAGTTAAGGGCAAATACCAGGCATTTGAAAAGCAGGTGTGAAAGTCAAAGGGCTCTTTGGTTGTATTCAAGGAAGTTCTCATCTCCGGCAGATCAGATCAATGCTAGAAATTAATAGCTTGATTTGCTGAATTTCAAATAGGGTTAAATGCCCAACCAAAGCAGGTAAATTATGAAAATATCAGAACCTTGTTTAGGGAAACCTGGGACTCTGACAAATGGAATGGAGATATATGCATGAATATCCCAGATTATTTTGACTCCCCAAACTCCTCATAACCTTCTGAGCCTGTACAAATGGGCCACCACTCTTTAATAAAAGCCTGTAAGCCTGTATTCCCAATTACAGGGGACGATCCAGAGGACTTTCCCTCAAAATACATGGATCTATCCTTAGAGCCTCTCTTGTGCACTAAGACTATAAGTAGGTTTAAGAAATACCAGGCTGAAATTACCCCCTGCCATGTATACTCCAAGATAGTAAATGGAAAGCAATGTCACATCCTAATGGAGATGGCATAGATCAGTAAAAAATGCAGAGTTGCTGGTCTCCACTTTATCTCCATTTAATTCACCAGTCTGGCACCTACAAAAACCAGAGGGATATCAACCCCTACAAACTCACCTAGCGGTAACCCTAATCACAACCACTATGCCAGACATGGTATCTTTGCTAGTAGTTAAGTATGGCCTCAGATAAATCGTAGGCAGCTCTTTGTGGACAAATACACTTTTTTCCCCTATCCCAATTAGAAAAGAGGACTCAAGTTCTCATACACATGTCAAAGACTCCAATTTACAATTTTTCCTCAGGACCGTGTTAACTCCACCTCAGATTTTTATACTATTTCTTCAAAGATAGATCCTCCTATTTGGGGTTTCTTTTTCTTTTTTTTTTTAATAGGTGTGTTTTTTATTGCTTCTGGCCTATGAGATTAACAGCTAGCTGTGTGTATATGCACAAGAATAGGGGGTGTGGTAGGGTGGGGGTCTGACACTTCCTTATGGGGATTCTTTAAAAATTCCAATATTCTGCCTCAAATCGACCTTTACTGCTCTTTAGCTTGGCAATACTAAATCATAAACATTTCTGTGAATAGCATAGCATAATCTAGTATTCAGCTTCCTGAAATCTGCTTCTTCAAAGACCAGTTCTCCATTCCCCAATCCTCTACAGATGCATTAAAATTTTGTTGTTGTATGTTTATATCTTTTAAATTCCTTTCCTGACATTTTAGCAAGATCTCATATAGTATGAAAGATCCGTTGATATGATGAACCTGAAATCAAATCTTTAAACCTTTAATTATTTGGCTTTGGTTTGTTTGCCAAGAGTCTCTTAAAATTGACTTTTAGCTAGGTATTGATTTTCAACCCTATTGATGATATTTTACTGTGTTAACAAAGGATTCAATTATTGTGTGTGCAGTTTCAACTGATGTGTATGTTCTCCTTTTTGTTACCCTGCTCATTTGTTTTCTAATTTTTATTTTAGTGGTTTAATAGCTCTTTAGTTTTTGTCTTTCATATGTAGGCTATTATTTCATCATTTTATTTTCTCCAGTTCTTTTGAAGATATACAACGTTTTTCAAGTTCTATATCTACATAAAAATGTAACATGTGTGCTTAAAATATTTAAGATTAAAATTTATCATTTAATCTATATTTTTATATTTCTCCTATTCAATAATGAAATTTTTATCTTTTGAGGTTTCCCATTTTTTAAATGAAAAATGTACCATGTTTTAATTCTTGCTCTTGAAACATACTCTACCTGGCTTGCTAATATAATCTGGAGGTTTAGAAAGGAATTTTTATTAATTGTTATTTTTATAGTATGTATTTTTATTTTAACACTATTTTTTTGCTGTTTGCATTTAGTTGTATAATAGATTTTTGTTCATGTCTGTCCGTGTCCACAACCATTTATCCTTCACTAAATTATATTGTCTAAATCCCTCATGACATTCTTGTGTTTAGGAAATTATGTAACCACTCTTGTACACTTACTGGAGGAAAATTTGTCAAAATATATCAAAATTGTAAAATGCAGTTATGACTTCATCTGACAATTCTGCTGCTAGAAATCTGAACTAATATGTCCATTAATGTGTGAAGATATGAATTTCAACAACACTGTTAAAAAGAGCATAACAATAATAAAAAAACAATAGGTTCCTAATTATATAAATTATATCATAAACTACAATGGAATTGTATTGCTTTAATATTCCACTGTATTTCTCTTAAAATGAAAGAGATAAGGAGGTATATATGACATGAAACTACCTCATATATATGTATGTATTTATATATATGATTTTATTTGCATATTATTCTGTATCTTCTTAAACTTTGTGTGTGTGTGCACACACAAAAAGTGATGATAAGAGACAAGGTAGAAGTGGATAAGAAGTGGGGAAGAAGGTTCTCACTTTCATGTTTCCACTTTTGTTTTGTTAACTTTCTCTTATGTTTGCATTTTCTAATCTCATACAAATTACATCTATGCACGCATGTAAATATGTATTTAATGCTGACAACATTTCTCTGGACAGTAATGTGATGTGCCATTTTTTTCTCACGACCTCTTTATAGTAGAAAATTCCTAACTGTTTCCAAAAGTTTGTCAATTACAAGTTTGCAACATCCAAAAAGATTGTTTCCACCATTGATTTCAAGTTGTTTGGAAGCCAGATATCAACTTTTCTCACATAAAAATGATGCAAATGCTAGTTTCCCAGCATGTGGCAAAATATACTTTTTCCACGATTAGTTGAATTAAGGCACTGCTTCCCTTTTGAGATTACCGGGCCATAGTAATCTAGGTTGTAGCCATATGGCAGTTTTCTCTTGTGTTGTTTGTTATTTTTTTCCAGCTCCCTCTATTTTTCTTTGATGTTCCTTGTCAAAGACGTGATTTTGAGAGCTTTGTGGAGCGAGATGCTACACAGTGCATTGTAGGTTAAGCACAACGGAAACTTTTAGAAAGTTATTACACAGCACAAATGGTCCAAAAGAGGAGAAGAGATCTCATTATAGCTCTTTCTGAGGAAGGCCAAACTGTGTCAGGGTAGGTGGATGGCATCCGCGGCCCCTATACTGCCCAAGGGTTGAGGGGGCTCTACTACTGATATAAACCTGTTGCCAGTTTCAGGATTCAAGTAGGGTCAGGCCCAGGCCATTCTATTTGGCCTAATGTTCCCCCACAGCCAGACTCAGAATGGAAACAGATTGAAACATCTGCACACAGTAGAAAAGGTGGAAGGCCCAGGAGCTGGTCCAGCTAGGCATATCCTTGATATCCCCAGCAAGCTTGTCTGAAGATTTTAATGTCTTAATCCTGGCAATTTTGGTAATGAGATACTCTGGAATCTGAGAGTCCATACTGACAGGAAAGGTCCTGGAAACTAGATGGGGGGCAGGAAGGGGACCAAGCAGTTAATATATTGGGGGAAATGAAGCCACTAGGCAAAGGTAGTAGTAGCAATAGGTGAGATGTGAGCTGGTATATTATTTAGGAGTCCAGAAGAGTGGGAGAGGTGAGGCAGGAGCTAGGAAAGGAGATTATATTCAAACCAATTTGGCTTCAGCATGATCGAGAAGAGACAATGTCTCATGAATGTTTTTGTCTGACCTCGCTGAACAAAGATTATTGGTAACTTTGGTTAAAGGGTGATTGAATGATAAACATGCTAACTTGGAAGTTAGAGACAGTGAATTGCTCAGAAAGGATTTAAATTAAAAAGTTATAAAGACATAGCTATCATTGATGTTATGGGTGAATGGTCCAATTTTTCAGATGCTGATGGGGGAAATAAAATTGGCAATATACATATGAGGTTTTTTTTAGTTTATCTTGTATTCAAATGTTTCTGCCCTGACCACGCCATGAGGCAAATCATCAGAATGTCTTAAAATTTTAAACTTAGTCAAATTACATCTTCCAGAATCCCTTTCCCTGGAATGCAGACTACAAAGGCCTGGGAAGAACGACAGGAAGCACATTATAATTCAGAAGAGGCTTAAAGTCCCGTGAGAGATTTGAGTTCCAGGCAGGTGAGACGAAGCAGCAGCCCAGTGAGATGGTTCAGGCTAGAACACGAAAGGAAGGTAGCAAAGTGGAAGCAGCATTCACTACATTGTGGGCTGGGACTCGTTGCATGCTCACAAAACTGCCTTCTAGATCGATTATCTGGAGAAGGTTAAACAGCTAATTCATATCCTTCACTGGTCAGGATTGACTCAGACACTTCATAATAGAGTCATGGGCTCCACCTGGGAACAACTGAATAAATGAAACACTATATTATGTTATTTTATTTTAATTGATTCCATTTTTTGTGTGTCTGTGCTGTTGGTACAGATTATATTCTTTAGCACAGAGTAAGAAAGCACAGGAGCTTGGACTCTTCTTTACCTGTCACTGGTAATAGTTATCTGAGTCTAGAAAACAATTACTAAATGGGCTTAACAGCAGAACAGATACTGCAAAGATCAGTGAATTTGAATTCAGGGTAATAGGAGAAAACTAGAAAACTTAAGCATGAAGGAGAAAATGAACAACAAATCAGTGAACAGTGGTACAATATTAAGCAGTTTAAAATGAATGCAATAGAAGCTTTAGAATAGGAGACGAGATTTCTATAGAAAACTGTATTTGAAGAAACATTTTCCAAATTTTAATTTTTAAAAAATGTGTAACAACTCACATATAACAATATCTCAATAAACCCTTAGAGAAATAAACACAAAGAAAATGGCACATAGGTGCTTCATAGTCAAATTGCTGAAACCAATAATGGAAATATATTAAAAGCTGCCAGAGGGGGGAAAAGGTGCATTACATACAGCAGAACAATGATTAAAAATTATCTTTATCTTCTCATCAGAAACAATATAAGTCAAAAGATAATGGCTCTGCATCTGTAAAATGCTGCAAGAAAAGAAAATCTCTTGGGCTAGATTTGATTTCATAAATTAAGAGAAAATAAAGACATTTTCAGTAAAACGAAAGCTAAGAGAATTAATGCCCAGTAGACCTTCGCTAACAAATATAACAAAGGAAGTTTCTCATGCTGAGAAAATGTGATACCAGAATGATAATTGGGTTTACATGAAGGTCTAAAGAGCACTAGAAATTGTAAATATAAAAAAAAACTTTTGCTCATTTCTTAATATCTTTAAATGATAATCGACTGCTCAAAAAAAAAAAAAAACAGCAATAAACCATGGAATTACAAATGAGACTAAAAATATGACAATAGCAAAAAATCAAAGGGTACAAATGGAAATACATTGTTTATATTTAAGGTTCTCAAAATATACTGAGATGGTATAATATTTGAAGGTGGAGTGTGACAAGTTAAGGATTCATATAATATACCCTTGAGCAAATAAGGAAAAATAAAAGAATAGAGGAAAAAAGCCAGAAGAAGAAATAAAATGGAGTATCAATAAACCTAGAACCCAAGAAAGGAGGAAAGGAAAACAGAAAAAATGGACAAGGAGAAAAATAATAATGGGATGGTAAGTTTAAATATAATTACATTGATAATTACATTAAATGGAAATAGATTAAGCTCTCTATAGCCGTTTGGCAATTTGATGTAATTATGAATTCCAAAAATATAATTGGATCATGCTTGTAAACTGATCTGTTAATCTGGACATGATTAAGTTATGATTAGGGCATTGACTGGGTCACATCAGTAGGGCATTGAGCCTCACCTCTTGGTGGGTGGGGGAAGAAAATATAAAAGGCATTACAAAGAAGAGAGTTGCAGCAGTTTTTGAGAAGTAGTTTTGATGTTGGAGAGAAGGCCCCAGGAGAAGAGAAGAGAACACTTCTCCTGATAGTCTACAGCTGGCCTTGTGGAGGAACCAGAGGAGCTAAGCCAGGAGAGTAATGCAGCCCCGGGAAGAGAGGAACCGGAGAAGCCTGAACCCTGGCAAACGTCGGCAGCTGTCTTGCTCCAACATGAGGCAATGGACTTTGGTGAGAGAAGAAATTTATGCTTTATGGCCTGGTAACTGTGGACTTCTACCTCAAATAAATACCCTTTATAAAGACCAACCTATTTTTGGTATTTCACATTAGCATCCCTTTGCCTGACTAATACACTCTCCAATTATTAAGAGTTTGCCACATTGATTAAATAAGCAAGACACAACTCTACTGCTTACAAGAAATGTGCTTTATATATAAAGATGTACATATGTTACAAGTAAAATAATGGAGAAAGATAGATCATGTAAACCATAAAGAAAACTGTATAGATTCTATTGTTCACTGAAGAACAGATTGAGAAATATGAAGTATCACTTTAGAAATAGAAATATTTAATAATGATAAGAGTGTATCTATCAAGAAGTCATAACAATACTAAATTTGCATGCACTTAATCACAGACCTTTAAAATACATGAAGGTTAAAGGGACAGAACTAAAAGGTGACAAAGGCAAATCCACATTTTGGAGTAGAGATTTCATTACTCTTATATTGGTAATTGACAGAATTACCAATATAGAAAGCACATCATGAAATAAATTAAAGTTATTAATTGCTACTAGAGTTCTATTTAGAAACGAAGCAATATTGAGTTTATTTTACTTTTCATTTTCCCTCCCTTTTTCATGATTTTATTTGTATTATTTCTACATTTTAACAGTTTGGAACATTTATATTCCATTCTGATAATTCTGCTTTTGCTTCTACTTTTCTCTTTGATCTACAGTAAATATATACAGCCCATCACCTGGCTTTTGCTCAAGTTTTCTCAGGATTGAGTTGAATGGATTTCATTTTCTAGTATTTTGGGTCACAGGAAAAATATTCACAGAGTTGTTAAAGTTCATATCAGTTTAAATTTGACTAAAATTTTGTTTGGATATAAAATCTTTAACTCACCATTTCTTTCCTTGAGTACTTGGAGGTATTGCTTTAACATCATCTGACAATGACTTTTGTTTCAATAAGTTTCACAAGAACTTGATTTTATTTTATATATAAGATGTTTGATATATTTGCTTGGCCTTCTAAAAAGTATTTGACTTTAAAGTCCAAATATTTATTCTTATATATTTACTCTGGCATCCAGTGTATCCTTTCAAGTTATAGATTTAAGTCTTCTTTTATTTCATGAAAGTTTTCTTTAGCTGTAGTTTAAATATTTGTTGTATTTCCATTGGGGAGGTGATAGATTGTATTGTACCTCATTGAAATACATATTTTTCATCTGAATCTGCATTCCTGTGATTGTGAACCCATTAGTAAATAAGATCATTTGAAGATATATTATCAGTTAAGGTATAGACTCATTTGTAAATAGGATCTTCTAAGATTCTATTTAGGTTTGGCCTCAACTGAATCAGGGTGGGCCTTAATCCACTGGATGCCTTATGAAAAAGGAAGAAGAAGCTGGAAGTTAGCAGATAACTGGAAGAGAAAAACACTGAAGGAAATTGAGGACATCACCATGAATTGGAGGCAGATGTACAAACCAATGAAACCCAAGGACTTCAGCAAGCCAGCACCAGAATGCTACAAACTTCAAGAATAAAGTATGGCCTGTCAAGGACTGAATTTTGGACTTCTAGCCTCTGAAGCCGTGACACAATAAACTTCCATTGTTTAAGTCAATCTACTGAGTGATATTTACCATAGCAGCTCTGGAGAACTAAGACAAGGGGCATATCGAATTTCTCTTTGGTGTTTAACTGTATTAATTTTAAAAGTCCTTTTCATTCATTTCTCTCATCTTGCTCTTTTCCTCTACTTTCCATACAAATACATTTATTTATTTATTCTACCCCGTGTTCTATATTGGGTTTGCCTATTTTTTAACTCCTTTACTGATTTCTAGATCTCCTTTCTTTACTTCCATCTGTTTTTTATCATCCCTTCCTTTTGTTCTCTATGTATATATTTGATTACTTCATTAGTTATTCTTTTATTTCATGTTGGAATTTGGGATTGTGATTTCATCTGTTTTGTGTCTACAATGGGGGGTGAATTATCTTTATGGATAGGAAACTTTTGAATCTCATGTCAACTATTTTTATTTTAGCCTACACTTTTATTGCTCTGTGAACATTCTTGTTTTCTTGCTCAATTCTGAATGGATTGGATTTTCCAGAAAGCTATAAGCAGATGGTTATCTTGAAGAAGGGAGAATCCAGGATATTCTCTTTAGTGTCATAGGGCAATGGCACCTTACTTTCTTGCTACAGCAATGGTCTCCCTCATAAAATGCAGCCACTTTAGTTATCTTCCTATTTTCTGACTCATTTATTACAATGTAATCCAGCAGATTAGATTACATTTATGCTGCCCTATTGCTTCTTTGGCAGCTGCCACCAAGGGAGACAATCCCCATTCACCTTGGTGACCTCTTTATCATTAGAAAGCTTATTTTCTGCTGGTACATTTTGAGTGATACCAACTCTGGGTCCCTCTGGGCACTTTCTGTGCCTTTTCTCTCTATACAGTCTATTGGTTTTTCCCTGTGCCCTTCCCTTTAGAGGGAATGATCATTATCAATTTCTGTGATTGCCATCTATTCTCTATACCTCATTTTTTGTCTGTCTATAATATTTGGGTAGTAATAGTTCCTCATAGGGTTGTTATGAGGTTTAAATGAATTAATATTTGAAAATCACTAAAACATGCCTGGGGCATAAGCATTATTTAAGTATTTGTTACGTAAAAACAACCAAACAATTTTGCCATCACTAGTCTCCTTCCTCACTCTCAGCTCTTGCTAAGAGGAGCACCATTGCTTCCCTCTTGGAGTTCTCTGGTCTAAGATGTTTTTTGGCAGCACTTATATATTATTTAGAATTTGGAGGGTTTTTTTTATAAGGTTTAGTTTTTTTTGTTTTTTTTGTTTTTTGCTGAAAATGTGATTTCTAGGTTTTTTTGTTTGGCTTCCTGTGGGAGTAGGAGAGGGCATAACAATGTGGCGACATTCAAAACATGTTATTATATTCCTACAGAAAAGTCACTGCAACTTATGACTTTGGAATTATTGGTAGGTCTTTCCTTCACAGGAAAGAACTGTTCATAAATTAGTCTCCTGTGGAAAGGGGACATCTTACCTTGGTTGTTTGCCTCATCTAAACCAAGCATCACGAGGCATGCATTGAGGGACTGGATAAATCGATCTTGTGTAAATATTAGAAGGGTTAAATATGAGAAAGAACAAAACATATTTTCAAATGTTAGAATAAATAAATCTGTTCTCTCATGGAAATATGTTTGTCATGGGCTTGGCATTTTCATCTTCATACCTTGACCCCATTTCCTGTCCCCTGAAGCATCATTTTAATCACAGATTTGACATTCCTGTGGGCATGTACAAGTTAACCCAAAGGTCTAAACTAAAATAACATAATGCAAGGGGTTTTATTTATTTACTTTTTGGTGAAATGTGACTATTTTCCCTATAAGAGAATGAAAAAATAAAAATTTCACCCAATTCCCAGGTAATAAGAATGACATATATTTTTTCAAGTTGATTTTCACAGCTTGACAGGAACACAGCAGAAGATAGTGTGAAAATTAACAGAAGCACATTAGTCTCATTTGCACACACCCACACATTGAAAGTGCAAAAATTATAAATTTGTAAAATTATAGGGAAAAAGGGGTGAGACCGCATTAAAAAAAAGAAATCAGAGAATTTGGAAAAGAAACAAAGTACATAACAGAACTTATTCCACAAAATTGAAATTTCTTATGATCCCATCAGGGACTCATAATTTTCAGGGTGTTTTGTTCTGAGAAGCAGAAAAGGATGAAGTCCTCCTTTTTTAGATGTCAGAAAATAGAAATTAAGCAAATAATCTGGGGAACTTGATGTTGGTTCTTAGAAGTGTCTCACAATTTTCCCTGCATCAAACAGAAGATTAGGCAGGTGGATATCAACATATCACCTTAATCGATGATAAAGCTAAATCGAAAAACCTAGCTTGGAGTAGAGCCACATGGGATTGAGAATTCACTACCTTCCAGCTAAGAAGCTTGAGGGACTTGCACCAGGAAATTTTGAGTTTGCAGAACAGATATACTTACCCCGTTCACTACCTCCCTGATTCAGTTTGTAGAAAGAAGTCTCAAACCACCATGCTTAGGCCTTTTGATAGATTAAACCCACTTAAATAAGAAACCGGAACTAATCCCTATTGCTCACCAAACAGGTATCTTTCTCCTCTGCAGAACTGTGGAGAAAGGAAAAGACAAAGGTGTAGGGGGAAATCCTTTCCTACAAAAATCAGTGGTATAATAAGGATGTACTGTTCATCTTAAGGAAGTGACTTAAAAAAAAAAAATCGAGTTTGAAGGATGTTATTTTGGAAATAAATGAAGACCAGCCATCTGAGAACAAATGGAGGCTAATTATTCAGAACTTGCTATAGGAAGGAATTCGGTCACCAACACTTGTCAATTATGCTTGGCAGAAACTCAAAGGCAGGCAGTGGAATGGGAAAGCTTTATAGTGGAAAAAAGAAAAAGCTTCAGATATGCTGTGGCTTGAGGCTGTTGGTGTGGGGAAGCTGGGGGTGGGCTAACTAGAAGCAATGCAACTTAGTGCTTGTTTTGGGAAGCATATCTGGCCTTTTCTGGTTTGTCCTAAGTTTGAAATGAGGGTAAAAATTGGAAATTGGTAGCTGTTGACCAAGTCTTTTGACTGTTCTGGCTGATTTCAGCAGACATTGTTTGTAGTTTGGTTTCATGGGCTTCTTATGTGGCTAAAAGTTCTATTGTCCTATATGGCCTGACCATTGCCCATTTGTACATTCAGTCTCTTGGATTGAGATATTTTGAACATAAAGTGTATTGAGGACACAATACTTGTTTCTGTTTCATTCTGAAGAAAAAAATAGAAGGTTGAGGCCCATTTATATATGCTGAAATTAAATCTACCTAGATTGGATGTGAAGTTGATAGCCCAAAGGAAAGCTTATGTACTGAACATTGAGTGACAGTTTGAAGCTTTTTTTGGATCCCAGAAATGATGATGTTCTAAAGTTAATCCATTCCTGTGGGTGTAGAGCCCTATGATTAGATCAGATCTGACTGGGGTAAGGTTTAATTGGATCACTTCAGGAAGGCGTGACCCAGAGTGAGTCTTGGTCCTCTTGTTGGAGTCCTTTATAAATGGGAGAAACACACAGAGATACACAGAAAAAAGTAGTAGAAACAGGGAAACACAGAGAGGTTAAGAGAGAGGTCCTGGAAGCTATAGGCTAGAATCAGTGGAGCACAGAGGCACAGAAAGGCCCCTGAGAGGCTGAACAGGACTTTCCCAGAGGAGAAGGGAGAGTCAATCCATATGCCTAATAACCCACACCTGATCTCAGAGAGACAGTGAGCCTGGAGGAGAAGGGAGAGACCCAGAGAGGAGAGCTGTCACTGTGTCTTGCCACATCACAGGAGTCCAGGATTGCCGCCAGCAGCTTACCTTTGGTGAGACAGCATCTCTGATTTGGACGTTTTCACAGCCTCAAAACTAATTTTTTTACCCTAATAAGTTCCCATTACAAAAACCAATCCATGGGGGATGGATGTGGCTTGAGTGGTTGGGCGTCCGTCTCCCATATGGAGGGACATGGGTTTTATTCCTGGGACCTCCTGGTAAAAATTTTTAAAAATTAAAAAAATTTTTAAAAAGCCAACCCATTTCTGGTGTATTGCTCCCAGCATCTTTTAGAAAACTAAATCAATGAGCAAAAAAGTACAGTCAGGTATAGACAGATAAAGTGTGATCTATACTTTCTATAAAGGTAAAATCATACACTACCATCATATAGCATAGAAGTATCTAAAACCAATAGAGCATCAAGAAATTATTAGATATAAGCAAAGCATAAACCTTATACTATTTATATTAATTAGATTTAAATGATATTAATAGAATTAATATATTGGATCTTTTCCTAAGTCTATATAATGCTCCATTTTTCTTATTTTTTGTTTTTTTCTTTTCTTTTTTTAAAAATAATACTTCATTTTAATCTTATTCCAGTCTTAATAAAGATGAACTACTAATGATCAACAGATACAAATAGCTTTTATTTCCAGAAATCTGACTCTCTATTCTGGTAAAGTAATTATATCTGATATCTGCTTTCAATTTTCTGATTTTTTTTTCAATTCTTTGTAGAATATTCTTTAAATTTCCTTATATCTATTTTTCAATTTGTTCTTTGCTTACATATTTTGTGACAAATTATTTTTCTCTCTTTTTTTGTATTTTAATGCTACATGTTTATTTTTGATGCACAAAATGTTAAAACCTTTTCAAGTCACTAAATAAGGCTTTTAGACCCACCAAATCCACTGCAATTAATTTGGTAAAACTTTCAATAATTAACCATTTGTAAAATGCAGTATGCATTTTTCTTTTTTATTTATTCGATCTCTGTGCAGTTGCTTACATCTTTTTTTTTTCTTTTTTTAATTAAAGAAGTTTTAGATTTACAGAAAAACCATGTAGAATGTACAGAGTTTCCATATTCTCTCTACCCACTCCCCACAGTTTTCCCTGCAAACATTTTGCATTAACATAGTACCTTTGTTAAAATTGATAAAACAATATACAATAACTATACTATTACTTAGAGTTCACAACTTACAATAGGGTTCAGTGTTTGTGTTTATGCAGTCCTGTTTTTTTTTTAATTTTTATTCTAGTAACATATATATATCCTAAAATTTTCTCTAATAATTGCATTCAAATATTAAATTCAGTTATGTTAATTATATTCACAATGTTGTGCTACTATCACCACCATCCATTACCAAAACATTTCCATTACCCTGAACAGAAAATCTGTACCAATTAAACATTAACTCCACACTCCTTATGACCATCCTGGCTCCTGGTAACCAGTATTCTAGTTTCTGACTCTATGAATTTGCTTATTCTAATTATTTCATACTAATGAGATCATACAATATTTAATCATTTTATATCTGGCTTATTTCACTCAACATGATATCTTCAAGATTCATCTGTATTGTATCAGGTATGTATCAGGTATCAGAACTTCATTCATTTTTATGGCTGAATAGTATTCCATTGTATGTATATAATACAATTTGTTTATCCATTCAACAGTTGATGGGCACTTGAGTTGCTTCCACCCTTTGGCAGTTGTGAATAATGCCACAATATATGTCGGTGTGCAAATATCTCTTTGAGTCATGCTTTCAATTCTTTTGGGTATATATCTAGATGTTGGATTGTTGGATCATATGGTAAGTCTAAATTTAACTTTCTAAGTAATTGTCAAAAGGTATTCTATAGTGAATACACCATTTACATTCCCACTAACAATGTTTCCTATTTCTCCACAACCTCACCAATATTTAATCTCCCTTCTTTTAAAAGCAGCCATTCTAGTGTGTGTCAAATGGTATCCCACTGTGGTTTGACTTGCATTTCCTAATGGCTAATGATGTATGCATGTTTTCATGTGCTTATTGACCTATTGTAGATCTTCTTTGGAGATTGGCTATTCAAGTCCTTTGCCCATTTTTAAAATTGGGTTGTTTGTCTTTTCGTTTTTGAGTTATAGCAGTTTTTATATATTCTGAATATAAGCCCTTATTAGATATGTGGTGTCCAAATATTTTCTCCCATTTTGTATTTTCATATTGAGTCCTTTGATGCAAAATGTTTTAATTGTTATGAAGTCCCATTAAGCTATTTTTCCTTTCATTACTCATGCTTTTGGAGTAGTGTCCAAGAAATCATTTCTTAACAAGAGCTTGAAGATGCTTCCATATGTTTGCTTCTAGAGATTTTATAGTTTTGGTTCTTATATTTAGGTTATTGATCCATTTTGAGTTAAGTTTTGTATATGGTGAGAAGTATTCATCTTCATTTTTTGTATATGGATATCCAATTTTCCTATTAGCATTTGTTGAATACTATTTTTCCCCATTGAGTGGACTTGGCACTCTTGTCAAAAATCAACTGGCCAATCAATTGTTTATTTTGCTGCTGTGGGATAAAGTGTTCCATGTATGTCTGTTAGGTCTAGTTGGTTAATTGTATCATTTAAGTCTTCTATTTCCTTACTGAACTTTCTAATGTTTGATTCATTACTGAAAGTGCTGTATTGAAATCTCCTACTATTAATGTAGAACCATCTATTTTTCTCCTTTCTAATCTGTCAATATTTACTTCCTGTATTTTAGGGTGCTGCAACTAGGTACATATATAATTATAAATGTTCTGTTTTCTTGATGAATTGACTCCTGTATGAATATAAAGGAGTCCTTCATCACAGTTTTTCACTTAGAGTCTATTTCTTATAAAATTAGTAGAGCTACCCCAACTCTTTTTTGGTTACTATTTGCATGGTATATTTTTCCCATTTTTCACTTTCAACCTACTTGTCTTTGAGTTTAAGGCAGCTCTATTGTAAACAAAATATGGTTTGCTCATGCTTTTTTATCCATTCTGCTAATCTTTGCTTTTTGACTGGAGAGTTTAATCCATTTACATTTAAAGTAAATATTGATCTTCTAAGACTTTCTTCTGCCATTTTGCTATTTTATCTTTGTGAGTCTTATACCTTTTTAAAGCCTCAAAATCTTCCACTAATATCTACTTTCTTACTTATTTGATTTTGTATTATACCATTTTGAGTCACTTCTTATTTCTTTATATAAATATTTTTCATATATTTCCTTTGTGGTTAACATGGAGATTAAATTTAACATCTTAATTCTTTAACAATGCATTTTATTTGATGCAAACTTAACTTCAGTGGCACACCCATATATTGTACCTATTCCTTTCTGCTCCCCCTCCCACCTTTTGTTGTGCTTGTTACAAATTATATTTGTATACATTTTATGTCCAAACCATAGATTTACCATTAATTTTAATTCATTTTCATTTTAAAAACTGTTAGAAGTAAAAAAAAAATGGTGTTACTTACTAACAAATGAAATGCAATAGTACTGCTGTACAGTTACCTTTACTAAAGGTCTTTATTTCTTTATGCTGTTTAGAACCACTCTCCAGTGTCCCTTCTTTTCAGTCAGAAGAACTCCCTTTAACTTTGCTTGTAGGGCCTATTAGTGATAAATTCCCTCAGCTTTTGTTTATCTCCCCCTCATTTCTAAAAGAAGTCTCACCAGATATAAAATTTTTGGCTGGCAGTTGTTTTCTTTCAGCACTTTAAGTCTTCTCGCCTTCATAGTTTCTGATGAGAAGTCTGCACAATCTAATTGGGACTCCCTTGTTTATAACACATTGATTTTCTCTTGCAAGGTTCAGAATTCTCTCCTTGTCCTTGACATTTGACCATTTGACTACTATGTTGTGGGCATGGTTCTCTTTGAATTTATCCTGTTTGGGGTTCATTGGACTTCTTGAATGTGCTTATTCATCTCTTTTGTTAAATTTGGTAAGTTTTATGCCATTATTTCTTTGAATATTCCTTTTTCCCCTTTCCCTCTTCTCCTCCTGGGACTGCCATATATGTATATTGGTATGATTGATGGTGTCCCACAGGTCTCTGGTCTTTGTTCACTTTTTCCATTCTTTTTTTTTTTTTTTCTTTCTGAACCTAAGACTGAATCATTTCAATTGTCTTGTCTTTGAGTTCACCAGTTCTTTCTTCTGCCAATTCTAATCTGCTCTTCATTCTTGGGAATTTTTCATTTCAGTTATTGTTATCTTCAACTCTAGTATTTCTATTTGGTTCTTTTTTAAAAAAAAATTCTGTCCCTTTTTTGGGAGGAAGGAAGGGGGAGTAAGTGTGCTCCTTGGGAATCCAACCCTTGTTAGGTCCAAGCCCATGGCTTAGCACCTACTCTCAGCTACACTGAAATATGAGCCAGTTCCACAACTACTTGGACAGAATCCATTAAGGCTGTTCTGAGGTTATTGATAATATATTTCCCATAGCATTCAAGTTCCCACAAAGCATCTATTCTTTCATTTGTTATGTGTACCACCACTCCCCCTTCCCCTGCCAAAGTAAAGAGGAATTAAAGAGAAATCTTTTCCTTTCCCACTTTCCTCACACTCTAGAATCTCAATTTTTTACTCTTTCTCTGCACATACACCTGTGAACAAGAGCCCTTTTTACTGAATCATGACCCAGTAGAAATGCTACACCTCACATGATTCAGAGCAATCTCATTTTATCAAAAGACAAGAGAACAAAGTCCATGGGGTTTTTCTGATGGCCTTGCATTCAATTAATGTGAAGATTAATAAGGTTAATAATATAATTAATAATATATTATACTGTAATATAATATAATATAATTCTTGATATTAATTTTGTTACTTTTCTTAAAGACTAAAGTTAGTTCAAAATAATAAGTTTTAAAAGAACCATTTGAGATTATGTACTTAACATCTGTAAGCAATGTGAGGCTTAGGGTCAGGCCTGCATTGGTCACCAGGAGCCCCAGAAACCCACCCAAAGGAGCTTAAAAACCAAAAACAAGCCCCTCCTCAGCGGCCTCTAAAATGCTCAGTTCTTCCGAGGAAGCTGAGGTCACATGGATGAGGTCCTCACTTTATCCAGTGGCTGCACTGAGGTTCACATTCACTCTGCCTCCGAGCTCGCCTGTGTCTTCTCAGCCCTCATCCTCTGCCACGATGAGGTCATCATCACATTTAACTATGAAAACCCTCATTAAATATTGGGTGCAGAGGGTGAACTTTCTGGCCTGGCTTGTCTGCCAAGACCTTAGCTGGTGTCAACATCAGGAGCCTCATCTGCAACATAAGGGCTGGTGGACCTGGCCCTGCCAGAAGTGGGTGCTGCATCAGCAGGAGGTCCAGTCCCTCACCCTTCCCCCACTGTTGCTCTAGCTGAGGAGAAGAAAATGGAAGCAAAGAAAGAAGAATCTAGGTTGTCTGGTGATTACATTGGATTTGGCCCCTGGACTAAACTCCTTTTGAAATATGCTCAATCAAAAGCTGATTTCTTCAAAAATAAGTTAATAAATGAACAGCAGCTTTCGAATGAAAAAATAATAATACAATTCTTGAATATTTATAATTATCATTATCTCCTGGCAATTGAGGGATACATTTTTACCATGAGAAAACATTTCAAAAGTTTAAGAGGGGAATATCCCTAGAGTAGCAATTAAACCAGATTATTTTGTTCCTGATATCTTCATATTCACACAAAATATTTCATATTTTCGTATTTTATATTTCGATGGTGTTAGTTTTATTTATTCTCCACTTCCATTTTTTCCATTCCTTTTCTCTATTTCAATTCAGATTTTGAGTGCTCTACCTTCCTTTCTATTTGTTAAATTTAATGTCCTGTAAATGATACAGTAATAAAGTGGTAAATGCTATTAACATACACAGTCTTGATAATTTTTGTTTCCTCAAATTGAAGCAATCTCTTTAAAGTTCCAGGAGATGATAATGTTATATTCTATGGGTGATTTCTTCAGAGCATTTAGAAAAAGAGTGAGACAGCACAGCCATCAACATTCAGGACAAAGAAGTATAAGTGATTCTCTGATTTTTCCTCAGGGCACCAAAATGCATTGTTCCACCTTAATATTCATGTAATTTTTATATTGTCTTGCTAATCAACCAACAACCGAAGACCTGTGTTATGGAAGAATGTTCTGGTGTAGTAACTTGAAGATTCAGATGTTTGTGTTGATTCAAGCCTTGACATGGTGTGTTGCCTTTGGCAACTCGATGATCATCCAGTGAATACCCACTTGGTATTAACTCTTTTCTCTGGAACTATGGGACATGTAAAGATGATTAAGGTCAGATCCGTGATATAAAATAGCTTCTCGCCCAGCAGAGGAGAGGAGCTGTCCATGAAATCCTATAAAACAAGGAAAAATTTATTAAATGCTCTGAAAAATGCAAATGAAGTACAGTGCGAACTCAGAGATATTAGAAGGCATTTCTTCTAGAGATTAACCAGGAAGACTTCAGGGAAAATGAGGTTTTAAGTGGGCTGACCTTGAAGATAAAAGTCAACTGCTAACAGAGCAATGAAGGAGAGATGAAACAAGATGAAATAGCAGAACAAAACGAGCAAATTCATGGAGGCAGGAGAATGCAGAATGTAGTCTAAGAAAGACAAGCAGTCTAGACTGGGCAGAGAAGAGGGTGTGTGACAGAGGAATTAAATATAGACGATGTGGGTCTAGTAGATCCCAAATTTAGGCTACATTCATTCTGGAAAGGAACGTGACACAAATGTACATATAGTTTAACACCCCAACTATTTGTTAGTCCCTAAAAAACCAGACACATTATTTCTATTCAAATAAAATTTAAAGTTTTTCCTTAGCCCATCATTGTTCTTTTCCTTATTGCTGTGGTAAAACATGCATTTGAATCCAGCCGTGACAAATAAGGTGGTAATACAGCTCCTAAGTTGGACTTTAAAAAATGCTAATGATTTCCTTTTTGTAGTGCCACAATTTCCTTGCTAAGCTGGTAGATATGTCTTTTTCAGGGTTCAGTTGTTTCACTTAAACAGTATAATGACATTTTAATCTTGATGTATATTATTCCTCCCCCTCTGGTTTAGTTTTCTAAGACAATTCCAAGGCATTTCTTTCCCTAGAATTTTTTTTAAAGAACTGCTTGCTAAGGGATATTTTACCCCAAAGATCTATTATAAGAAGAACTATCTGAGATGCACAATTGTAACAGTAGACTCTTTTCATGTTTCTTTGTTATAATAGTGGAGGGCCCACATTACAGAATTTATCCTTGAAGTATAGTATAAAATGTGATAAAATTGACCACCCACATCACTGATATTTATGGGGAATATCATTATAGATATATGATACTCTGAAGGATTTCTCTGGCATTGTAAAAAATATTTTATACCCTAAACAAGTACTGAGACTTTCCAGCGATTGAGCTGTTATCTATTAACATGCTTGTTTTATAAAATAAAATTTTTTCTCTGCATAGCATTAAAATATTTAGCTGCTTGACATTCTCCTTAGTTATATGCTAAAGACATAATAAACCAGTAGGCAGACTACAGTCACTTGATTTTTTAAACATGTTCCCATCAAGTTTATTTTCCTCATATTATCTTTCTTCTGTCATTCTGCATTTTTTTTACTTTATTCATCTACCATACAATTACTCTGTTAAACTCTAAATATTCCATTTATTTAGAGACCTTCTTTTATCCTGAATAGTAAATAATTTGCTTTATTCTAATGTACATCTAAGTTTCTCATTTTAAATTATGTTGCATCTTCATGAAAAATGTATTGCATTCCAAACTGTCAGATCTTTTGATCATCTTGATTTTTTTAAAATCAAATTCCTTTCCTCCAAAGCTCAAATCCTTAGACTACCTTGTTCTTCAGCTTGCCACAAAAGTAATGTTCTCTGCCTCAAAAAACTTAAGTAAGTCTGCAAACTGCATTCAAAATAGGAGTTAATCATTAATGCAATTTCTTCTTCTGATTCTTTGTCAATCTGAATTGAGGCTTTCCATGAATCTCTTTACCTTAAAAAAAAAAAAAGTAACAATGCACAATGAAGTGTAAGACTTCTTTACTTAAACTAATGATTTTCTCGCCTGGGTAACCAAGGTATAGCTGTTGTGTTGAGTTTGGTTTGTTTCCTGTCATTGCACAATTTTATGTATGTGCACATTAAATTGTCCTTTCCATTTTTTGACACAGTCAGCAAAAAATATCTTCCGGCTAAGAAACTAGAAATATTTGTATTGTTCTAAGGGATGAGCTTCTTCCAAAATCACTGGTCTGAAGCAAAGAATGTCATTTTAGCATCCCTACAATTCTGATCATTATATTTTATTCTTATGCTTTCTTCACCTTTTTTTATAGCACACCCAGTATATGAATGATGGAAGGTAGATCACAACAATTTCACAAGAGATGATATATGAGGAAAAGAGAGATAAAGGTTGAGTCTCCTTAGGCCAAATAAGTAACTTCATGTAAAAATGTTTTAACTGGAACATTATTTACATAACTGTTGGATACATCCTTTCTCTTTTCATTCTTTCCTACCTTCCAGAAAAGTGAGTAAAGTAATCATCACAATTGTAGTTGAATGAAAATAGGTTCACAAAAGCAAGACCTAGGGCTTATTTTTTAAGGGGGCAGTAATAAACTTAATATTTAGCCATGGATTTGGTCCTACAGCATCCAAGATTATTTTACAAAATAAGAAGGGGGAAATGCATTTTCAGAGAACCTAGGAAAGAGATAGAACCCACAAATTCTACATTCTGTGTAAGTGCGGCCAAAAGCAAAGCAGAATCTAGTAAGAAATAATGATGGGAAACAGCCATCAGAGTGTCAGGGAAGGCAGGAATTGCAGAAATATCCTGATAGATAGTGCTCACCTGTCGTCATCAAGGAGCACAGGCATAGGGAGAAGAAGGTAGAAAGAGAAAGTTTTGATGCTTGACTTGTACAGATTTTCTATTTAGTCTAATGGTAAAGGTTTGGAAGTGGATGGTGGGGATGGTAGAACATTATTGTGAGTGCAATCAAAAGCACTGAGCTGAATAGATGAATGTGAATAAAAGAGGAAACTTTAGGATATCTATATTACTAGAATAAAAATTAAAAGATAATACATAGGACTGTACAACACAGTAAACCCTCTTATAGATGAAGGACTATAATTAATAGTACAAGTATAAGAATAATCATTCATGAATTATTAAAAAACATACTGATGCAAGATGGTAATCATAGGGTGATATATGGGAAAATATATCTAATGTAATAATGGAAGATAGGTAGAACTATCTTAATAATCTCCCCACAATTTTAACAAAGATAACTACTCTTAAAAATAGTACCTTTATTTTTAAAAATGCTATCATCAATTTCAGCAAATGTTCTACACCAACTGGTGGTGGGGTGGTATGTGGGAATCCTGTATTTTATACATGTTTGGTTTGTAAATTAACTTCTCTAATTAAATTAATACTCATAATTTTAAAAATATTATACTAAGTGATAGAAAATAAACTAGACACAAAGTATTGCATATTGTATGATATAAATAAATCTATAGAGATAGACATAGATTAGTGGTTATGTAGAGCTGGGGAAGGATGAAAACATTTAGAGGTGACTGTTAAGGGGCATATTAGTTAGCCAAAGGGGTGCTGATACAAAATACCAGAAGTCTGTTCGTTTTTATAAAGGGTATTTATTTGGGGGAGAAGCTTACAGATACCAGGACCTAAAGCGTAAATTACTTCCCTCACCAAAGTCTATTGCCACGTGTTGGAGCAAAATGGCTGCTGACATCTGTAAGAGTTCAGGCTTCCTGGGTTTCTTTCTTCCCGGGGCTTGCTTCTGTCTGGGCTCAGCTCCTCTGCTAGCTACACAAGGCCAGATGTAAACTATCAAGCAAATGGCTTATTTCTCTTCCCAGGGCCTTTTCTCTTTCCTCATGATCAAGCTCCTCTGTGTACGTACTTCCCAGGGCTACAGCTCAAAAACTCCAAGCTTCCTTCTCTGCAGTGTGATTTCTCTGTGAGTCCCCACCCACCAAGGGAGCAGGGACTCAACGTCCTACTGACATGGCCCAATCAAAGCATTAATCATTATTTAGTCAAGTAAAAGTAAAACCTCTGAATCCAATACACTGTAATATGCCCAGAGGAAAAGAACCTGTTTACAAACATAATCCAATATTTCTTTTTGGAATTCATCAATAATATCAAACTGCTATAAGGAGTATTAGGTTTTTCTTTTTTGGAGTAATGAAAATGTTCTGGGAAGTGGATGTGGCTCAAGCTAGTGGGATCCTTCTACCATACAGGAGGTCCAGAGTTGGATTCCCAGGGCCTCCTGGTGAAAAGCAAGCTGGCCCGTGTGGCAAGCTGGCCCACGCAGAGAGCCGGCCCATGCGAAGTGCTGGCCCACGCAAGAGTGCTGGCCCGTGTGGAGAGCTGGTGCAGCAAGATGACACAACAAAAGAGACACAGAAGAGAGACAATAAGAGATGCAGCAGACCAGGGAGCTGAGGTGATGCAAGAGTTTGAGCGCCTCTCTCCGCTCTAGAAGGTCTCAGGATCTGTTCCTGGTGCTGCCTAAAGAGAAGACAAGCAGACACAGAAGAGCACACAGAGAGCAGACAGGAAATGCAAAACAATGAGGGTGGGGGAATAAATATATAAATAAAACAAATCTTAAAAAAAAAGAGAGAGAAAATAAATTCGATTGTGGTGATGAATGCACAGCTGTGTGATTATACTAAAAATTACTGATTGTAGACTTTGGATTGACTGCATGGAATGTAAATATATCTCAATGAAACTGCTTTAAAAAAAGTTGCAACAAATTTCGAAGGAAAAAAATCACTTGCCATCCCTTTAAAAAAAAGAGAAAGAGAAAACGCAGGAAAGTTGGGGTGGTGGAGTGGGATCAGGGGCCAAAGGATGCACTTGACAGATCTTAATAAAATATCAATAGATCTGAAAACTTTCAACGGTGATTTGATCATGTGTATCCCTCCATGGCAGTGGTGTGGGCAGAAACTGGCAGAAGATGTCCTTCAGGAACAGAAGATATTCTAAGAGGCAGAGTGGAGGGAACTACATAGAGGCCCCCTACATTAAGTAATCAGAGGAAAGACCTTTGAGCAGAGGAACATGGAAAGCTAAACTGGCTCACCTCCACAGGAACCCCTGGAAAACATGCCCAGGAAAATTGCACTTACTGAAACATAAACAGACCTTTTCATAATGCTCCTTCTTATTTTCCTGGAGAGCTAATCTTCCTGCTTTCTGTCTCTGCTGATTGTACCTTATGATACATCATTTGCTCATGCTGTTTGTAATTATTATCCCCGACTGAATCTTTAGTGTATTTTTCTCCTGTAAGAGCCTCAAGCTCCTTGTAGAATGTCCCTAAATGTCAGCACTTTGACTTTTGCTGATTTTCTGTAGGGGATTACCTAGTATGGAGCCAGTTTCTACATTAATTTAAGTTGGGACTCCCACACATCTCAGTTTTATCTGGATTTATCTGGAAAACTGTCTTTGTTTTCCAGGCTGCTATAACAAATATCACACAGTGCGTTGGCTTAAATGATGGAGATTTATTGGCTCATGTTTTTGAGGCTAAGAGTCCACAATAAGGCAGCAGAAAGGAGATGCTTTCTCCCTGCAGTCTGTAATGTTCTGGTGCTGGCTTGCTGGCAATTATTGGGGTTCCTTACTTTAAACATCTATTGGGGTTTGAATCACTCCTCCCACAAGAGGCATGTTCAAATCCCAACCCTTGGTCCAGTGGGTGTGAACCCATTTGTAAACTGGTCCTTTGACAATGTTATTGGTTAAGGTGTGCCCAAAATGAATGAGGGTGGGCTTTAATCCAAGATGGCTGAAGTCCTTATAAGCAAAGGAAATTGGACATGGAAATGAAAAGCCACATGGAGGAGTAGCTAGCTGGAAGTCAACAGAAAACAGAAAAGAAAGGAAAAGATGCTGCCATGTCCATTGCCTTTAGAAAACAAGGATCTAAATCTTTCAACAAACAGGCTGTACTAACACCACATTCTACAGGGACAATGCATCACCCTGCTTGCATCAATTTTGGACTTCTAGCTTCAAAACTGTGAGCTAATAAACTCCTGTTGTTTAAACCAACCCACTGTATGTTATTTGTTTTGGCAGCTAAGAAAGGAAGACACCAACACATGTGATGCCCTTTCCTTTCTTTTGTAGGTTCTTGACTTTCAGTTTCTAGCTCCTCCCTGTGGTTTTCCTTGATTATATCTGAATTTCTTCTGCTTATAAAGGACTCCAGTAATCAGCTTAAAACTTGCCTCGTTCAAATGGGCCACATCTTAACTAAAATAACATCAAGAGAGCCTATGAACAATGGGTTCACAGCCACAAGAATTTGGAGCAAGATCAAGGACATATCTAAATTGGGGTACATAGTTCAATCTACCATAATATCATACTTGAACTTAGCCCTCACTTTGATTTTTCCAGTGGGACATTATTTTCTCTCATTTGGAGCCCTCAGCAGAGAAAACCTCCCTTACCCCCATGCTAGACCAGTGGGCACAACCGTTTTCATCATTTTCCATGGAATAGGAAGTTCTTTCATAGCCCATACTGGTCTCTATTTTATTTCGTCATCTCATTGTGACTGAAGACCGTACCTTATGCCCCTATTCAGTATTAAAACCTCATTTTCCTAAAGCCTCACAGCTTTTGTATTTATACTTAAAACTCAGGACTTAAGTTTTCTGTTTATTTTTGACATTTAATAAGTCCCCACACAATTTTATTTCATCTTATTAATATCAAACATATTTAATAATATTTTTTGTCCACGTTTTTATAAGTTTGTGTCAGGAGATTATGCATATTTGTCCAGTTCAACATATTCAAATATGTTGTCAAAAGTTAGAGTAACAAAAATTAAACCATTCTATAGACACTAAAATGTTCTACTTCCTCAGAGTAGGTGGGGAGTGGGTGGGGAGAGGGAGACAGTTTTCATTTTAGAGCTTCCTGTACAATTTTTTTTTTAAAGTTTTGTAATGTTATTACTGTAATAAAGTGAATACTATGCTTCTGTGACACAAGTCGCAGAAATTCCATATTCCATAATACCCAAATTCCATAGCAAGTTGTGCTGGATGCTATCTGTTGATTTCTCCAGATCCAATCTCCACTCTTCCCTACTTTGCTACATGTTCAAGGATGCTTCCCTGGATTCTGGCTGCTAGTTACATTCAACCAATGGGAAACACTTGCAGAAAATAAGAGTATAGGAAAATAGTGAGTTTCACATATTTTCCCCATCCTGTGCCAAGCTGGTTTGTATGATGTGGCTGTAGCCCCTCTAACAAAAGCAATGTCTCCTGTCTCCTGTTAGGTGGCCAAAGAATGTTGTGGCTTAGTGTTGGAGCCCTCTAAGTGCTCTATCACATGTTGGTTTCTCTAAATCCTTCCCACAACTCTGAAAAGAGTTTCTTTATTAAACTCATTCTGTTTAAAGTCAGTGTGCTCAGTGATCAAAAACAGCATGCTACTGGCATAAGGACAGACATATAGACCAATGAAATTGAATTGAGAGCTCAGAATCAACACTCACATTTATGGCCAACTGATTTTTGACAAGGGTGCAAAGTCCACTCAATGGGGAAAGAACAGTCTCTGCAACTTATGAATAAATAAACAAAATATGGTATATACACCCAATGGATGGGTGTATTATTCAGCCATAAAAGGGAATAAAGTCCTGATTATGATACAACATGCATGAACCTTGAAGACATCATGTTGAGTGAAATAAGCCTTGCACAAAAGACAAATATTGTGTGAACTCACTGATATGAAATAATTAGAATAAGCAAATTTATAGAGTCAAAATCCATAAATAGGGTGGGGGTAGGGAATAGGGAGTTAAGGCTTAAAAGGTACAGACTTTCTATTTGGGGTATGGAAAAGTTTTGGTAATGGTTGGAGATGATGGTAGCACAAACATCATGAACATAATTAATATCACTGAATTATATATTTGAATGTGGTTAAAAGGAGAAATTTCAGGTTGTATGAACATTACTAGAATAAAAATGTTTAAGAAATCCACAGAACTTCACACCACAAATAATGAACCGTAATGTAAACCATGGGCTATAGTTAAAAGTGCAGTTATAAAAATGTGCTTTCAACATTTGTAACAAATGTACCACACTAATGCATGGTGTTAGTAATAGGGTGGTATCTGGGAACTCTGCATTTTAAGCATGATTTTCCTGTAAACTTATAAATTCTCAAATAAAAAAACAGTCTATATGTCCTCTTTTGCCTACTAGGACTATGACTTATACAGTAACTGTTTCCAGAAGTTGCCTTGGGATATTGACCATCTAAATAAATTTCTAGGATTGGGTGGTTCACATATTTGAGGAGAGCACAGATAACATTCTTCAGATCAAATTGTAACCTGGGCATATGGTGACTACACAATTACTCTAATCATTGACACTGGAGACAAGGGAATGAGCACAGGGAAGGGCAAGATGTCTAGAGAGCAAACAACTCTGGCATTAATTGCTATGGTGATGAGAGAGATTATAAAGATTATGGGATCAGCTGGCAGCTCAGAAGGCCTTAGAGAGAATATGCAGGAAAACAGATAATTGGAGACCACGGACATACAATTATGAGCACAAATGAAGAGGAAAGACTTCCGTAGCATCTTTGAATTTGCAAGGCAGATATAGGTGATGACCAACCCCAGACCCTGACTGTAAGTACTATAGAGAAGCAGCACCACTCCAGTATCTCATGTTACGTGCTCACATAGGGAAGGAGTGAGTCCTTGAGTAAAGGAATGGAAACATTTAGGTAGACAGAAGAGAATGAAAACTTTGAACTTCTGGATTTCCCTTTTGCCAACAGAGGCCATGGTCCTCCTCTCTTCTTATTTCCCACTGGAAACAAAATTTCTTCTTATAAAAACATGTCCATGACTGTTACTGAAACAGTTCATGATTCTCCTCAGGAACAAGGCCCCCCAAATGCCATTGTCTTCAGGCTGAGGAAGAGATTTAAACCTCCACAGAGACTAGCCACCCTCCCCCCAAAAGAACCACAAGTATTTTTCTGGTAGAAGAGAGAACAGTAAACAAGTTATAAGACCTTGTCGTTATGTTTTGGCAGTAATTTGGAGAAAATTGCATAAAAGTATGCTCAGAAAGTGTTGCAGCAAGGAAGGTGGAGTATAAGACTTCAGTTGGGCCAAATTTATTGATGTATTTGGACAGCCTTAGGATTTGAGATTTAATGAGTACTTGGGAATAACCACAATTGTCTCTTAGATTGGTAAATTAAAACCTGAACCTAATAGTGGTCTAGAATTAACATGAGGAAATTCTAAAATGTCCTTGGCCTCAATGGAAGGATTATGAACTCACAAGGATCTGGGAATGAGGAAAAGAATCTCTTATGTGCAACCTGCTCTGCCATCCCCTAAACATATCCCCTGGAATGAAAACCTGAAGGTCCTTTCTTCAACAGACATTGTGAAGTACCTTGGTGCAACGACCCTAGCATTCATGTCTATTGTAACCGTTGGGGAATTTGATGTAATTATGAATTCCAAAAATATAATTGGATCATGCTTGTAAACTGATCTGTTAATCTGGGCATGATTAGGTTAGGATTAGGGCGTTGAGCCCCACCCCTTGGTGGGTGGGGAATTGAATATTAAAGGCAAGGCAAAGGACAGTTGAGGTAGTCTTTTGCGAAGCAGTTTTGATGTTGGAAAGAAGGCCCCAGGGAAAGAGAAGCAAGCCGTTCGCCTGATCGTCTGCAGCTGACCTCGTGGAGGAAACAAGCTAAGCCCGGAGAGAAATGCAGTCCCGGGAAAAGAAGAACCCCAGAAGCCTGAACCCTGGCAAATGCCGACAGCTGTCTTGCTCTAACACATGGCAATGGACTGTGGTGAGAGAAGAAACTTAATGCTTTATGGCCTGGTATCTGTGGACTTATACCCCAAATAAATACCCTTTATAAAGATCAACCCATTTTTGGTATTTCACATTAGCACCCCTTTGGCTGACTAATACAGAATTTGGTACCAGAAGTGGGGTAGTGCTTTTGTAATTACCAAAATGTTGGAACGGTTTTATAAATGGGTAAGGGGCATTTTTTGGAGGAATAGTAAAATGCTTGATGGAAAAGGCCTAGATCACTTTAAAGAATTTATTGATAGTAATATGGACGCTAAAGAGACTTTCTATGATGCCTTGGAAGTAAATGATGAAACTATTATTGGAAACTGGAGGAAAGGCGATCCATGTTTTAAAGTTACAGAGAATTTAACAAGATTAACTCCTGGTGTTATATGGAAGACAGAATTTGAAAATGGCGATCCAGAGCATTTAGCTAAAGAACTTTCCAAGGTAAACTTGGAGAATGTGGCTTGGCTTCTCCTTGCAGCTTATAGCAAAATACTAGACGAGAGAAATACACTAAAGACTGAACTTTTGGGCAAAAAGAAAACAGAAACTAATTCAGGAACTTCCAAGTTTCTGGAAATCAAATTCCCAGATGCAAATGCCCTATTTGAAGACTTTACTAAACTTGGAACTCATAACTCAGAATTGAAGATGCAGTTATCTCGGAAAGACTTGTGGAAAGTCTTACTGTCTGATGGCTTGGACCCCTGCTTCTTGCATGCTAAACCAACAACGTTTTTGAGAATGCTGTATGAACAAAACCACTGTCAGCCTGGACAAAAGAAGACATGGAAAGGAGAAACTGAAGGAAAAAAAGCTTTAAGAAGAAAACCATGGAAGCAGAGATCTAAAATTAAAACATCTCCTTGGGCCGAGAGAGGAGCCCCACCCATATATACAGAGAGGGTGAGTTTTCCCCAGCAGTTAAAGAGGGTGGATGTCCCCACCCGATGTTCAGGAAGAGTTTTGCCACCCCAGGGTGTGTTGAACACTAAATTAGCCTACCCATAGGCCTTCATGGCAACCAGAGTAACTTAGAAAAGTTTCCCACTGTCTCCTAAGTGTCTTATCTGAAAAGCACACCCTCCCCTCCCTTGAACAATCTCGAAAGGACCAACAAGCATACAACCTCCCCTCCTTTGAACAATCCTGCAAGGACATCTCAACCCTGCAGCTGTGCCCCAGGCTATCAGGGCATTCTGTGCAAACGCTAGCTAACTGCCAAAATCCACTTCTGTTTATCCCGCTTGCTTGCAAACTGCGACAACAACCCCCTATAAAAAGGAGCCATTTTAAAACCTGGGTGCTGCAGTTCTCTCCTGCATGAGAGGTGCTGCAGACACCCGCGGGCTTAGTTCAATAAACTTCATAAAAGTGGTTGAAGTCTGAGTGTGGTCGATCTCCTGGGTTATAACAGGTGCAGGAAGGTTGGAGCACATTCCTCAAAGATTAGGGTGGTTAAGGTCAACACCCCATTGGTCTGAGAGGAGTGTAGCTGTCCCCTATGGATTAGGGAAGGCCAGGTGGTCAACCCATTGCTCTGAGAGAGTTGAGCCTGTATGCCAAAGGTTAGGAAAAGCCAGGTGGTCAACTCATTGCTCTGAAAGGGTTAAACCTGTATGCCAAAGGTTAGGGGGAATGTTGTCTTCACCTCAGTGTGCTAAGGGGGCTAAGACTAACCCAAAGATTGGGTAAGGTGTGGCAATCACCCCAACACTCTTGGAGGGTGAAATCTGAAGCTTGGTCGAAACCCAGATGCTTGATGAGGGTGGAATCAAGAAAATGGCCATTGGGCAAGCCTGTGAAAAGGGTGGGCTCCCATGTGGCCCCAAGAAGAAGAAACCATCATCTTAAAAATGACTCTCAGACTTTGAAATTGAATGGAGGATGCCCTGCAAGTTTACTGAACTGTAGAAAATCCATGACTCATGTTTAACATCCCAATTTCTCCTTATAATTTTAAAAATGTTTATCTTTTGTCTTTCCATTTGTATATTGGAAGCAGTTAAATGGTTTTTTAAGATTCAGAGGTCTATAGCAGATGGAACTTTGCCTCAAGATGAACTATATTTCTTTAAAAAGATTTTGATATGATTTTGTACTTGAATTGTTACTGATTTAAGTTTTTTGTGAGAATTGTAATGTATTTTTGGAATTCAGAGGGTGGAATGTAACCGTTGGGGAATTTGATGTAATTATGAATTCCAAAAATATAATTGGATCATGCTTGTAAACTGATCTGTTAATCCTGGGCATGATTAGGTTAGGATTAGGGCATTGAGCCCCACCCCTTGGTGGGTGGGGAATTGAATATTAAAGGCAAGGCAAAGGACAGTTGAGGTAGTCTTTTGCGAAGCAGTTTTGATGTTGGAAAGAAGGCCCCAGGGGAAGAGAAGCAAGCCGTTCGCCTGATCGTCTGCAGCTGACCTCGTGGAGGAAACGAGCTAAGCCCGGAGAGAAATGCAGTCCCGGGAAAAGAAGAACCCCAGAAGCCTGAACCCTGGCAAATGCCGACAGCTGTCTTGCTCTAACACATGGCAATGGACTGTGGTGAGAGAAGAAACTTAATGCTTAATGGCCTGGTATCTGTGGACTTATACCCCAAATAAATACCCTTTATAAAGACCAACCCATTTTTGGTATTTCACATTAGCACCCCTTTGGCTGACTAATACAGCTATCTTTATGGTAGATGTCCTCTGCTATTCAGAGATGATGGTGGGAGATTCAGCAATGGAATTAAGTCCCTGATCTCAACGGAATAATGAGGACCCAGAGTGGTTGAGGCCAGCTGGTGGTGCTTAACCAACAGAGAAAATGCGGCAATTTCTAAAATAAGTCACACTGATGGAGATTGTTTTGACCTGCAGGAATTTGTAGTGTGTGTTAATTTATCACAGAGCCCCTAGAGATGAAATACATATGGGCATCCTACTAAAATGCAGCTTGGTTAATTTTATATATGTGTGTGTGTGTGTGTGTGTGTGTAGTTGTTGTTGTTTGTTTGTTTAGTGGATAGAACCACCTTATTTTCCTGTGTGGGGATTCCTGGTCACTTATTCAGTTTTCAGATTTGAGCTAAGTAACAGAATGAGATCTCTTCCCTTGATAGAAGGAACATATGTTTTGGCAAAAAAGTATTCAATGTGGCCAAAGATATATACTGTAAATCTATCTCCAAGTCATGCCCTGAGTGAACTGTAGTCATTCACTAGGGTAACTGTGTCCTGAAAGGGAAATATATAATCTGTAGTTTATCAGTAGGATGGCCATAAATGCAGTTGTTCTGGGACAGTCTTGATTATGCCTATTACCACAGCATCTTGTCCATTTAATCACTAATTCACTCTAAAATGTTTCCTGGTTTTTGTGATAATTTGTATGGTCATTCTAGTTATTATATATCATTTCTGAATTTAGAATTATCACTCTAGACTTGAAATACCACTGTGGGGCTTATGGAGTTAAAGAAAAATGGAGTCTTGACTTGAGTCCATGTCTAACAGTTGGACCACAAATCCATCCTAGAGTTATTTCCCCTGTTCCAAAATGTACTGGAAGAATAGATACAATTAGTAGCTGGCAGAATTCCCACATTAATATCCTAACCCATGAAATGAGGGCTGTTATGATGGTAGGAAGAGCCAAGTGGAAATACCTGCAATTGCCCATGCCTTCCCACTAAGATACTAAGCTATAACAATACCTTAATATTGGGGAAACTCCTGAGATTAATTTCACTATCAAATAATTGTGTGTCTATGGTTTATAATATATCTCTATTTAACCTGTTTGTCCAGTGTAAAAGTCATATAGGTTTTGGGGAATGATCATAAACAGTCTTCATCAGGTGACGTTTCCCATTGCACCTCTGATTTTACTTGTGGTACCTTCCTTGGAGTAATTCAGTGTAGTCCATGGGAATTGGTATGCATCTATATCTTTGTAAATGCCTCCCCCCGTTGCTATTAGCAAAGGTTGTCAGAAGAATTTGGCTTTCTAGGGACAGGGATAACAATATTTCCTTCATTGTCTTGCCTCAAGACTTTGTCACATCTCTTACTCGGCATCATAATTTAAGATGAAGAGGCCATGATAGCCTTGATGCCCCACAGAACATCCTACTGGTCCATTACATTGATGACATTATCCTAACTGGACCTTTTGGGAGGACTACAGCTGCTGACCATGGGGCACAATGACTATATAACTCAAACTGCCCATCATTACCTGGATTATTTTGCAGAATAAATATATTTACTACAGTGGGCCCATGCTATTCTAGAAGGTACAATATATTTCACAAACAGATAGCTTTCTTTGTCAAGGTACATTTTCCTACCACTTTTATGATTCTCTTTCAACACACCTGTTGCCTCATGGAGGGTTTTCTATAACTTGTTAACAGCATCTGTAATTCTGCTTTGATTTTGGATCTACATAGTAGGCAGGCACCAACCAAAAAGATGGTATTAGAGTGGCCCTGAAAGCAGTGATGAAGGAAAATCCTCCAGTACATCTAAAAATGCAGTATATGTGGAATTCCATTTCATGTAAAATAAGAGGTGGCCTGAAGTATGTAATTACACTGATACATGAGCAATGGCAAATAGATTGTAAGTCTAGACAGAAAAAGGAAAAAGAAAATCAAAATTGAAATATGCTAACAGGGAAGCCTGTAGAAGTTTCTGGATGAATGTCTTGAAATAGGTCCAGAGCACCCCCATTTTGAGAAGTCTGCCAATAATAAGGTCTACAGAAAGACCCACTTTATGGGTCATCCTCTTGTCCCAGCCATTCCTGTGATTGCCCAATGAGCCCATAAATGAAGTGGCCATGGCAGTAAGGATGAAACATTGCAAGGCAAGAGGCAACGTTGAGAAGAGTATGTAGGTTCTTACATAACAAGGGAGAAAGAAAGTTCCTCAAAATTTTTATTGACAACATTCAAATTACAATATATGAGTACATATTTTTTGGTAATATAGGTCTACTAATGTGAAGAATGGAATACTTTTTGGGAGATAACATTTCATTTAATCAGATTTCAAAGTTAGTGTTCTCTATCATCAAATGTATTGGAAATGTTCATTTGTTAATGCTGAACTATAATGAGATTTTACATATTTGTCTTTGAAAGTGTCTTTTCATGCAGATAGTCACTGCCAAATATTGATTTCAGTCCACGAGCACATGATTTTAATTGAACATATTCATCACTTTGAAGGCATTTATAGAATTCTACTAGATTATCTCTTGATACGGGTGTTTTATCATATTGTTACATTGCATATTAATCTCTTCCAATTGACAGTTAAGTGAGCAGTCCCCAATTACACATTTGAGTGGACTGTGAATTATGGAAATTGTCTTTGTATTTGCATTGAATTTCACAAAAATGCTGCTGGAACTGTACTTTGTGCTCAGAAAACCTATCCCATGCAAATCTGTGTATGAATGGATCTCACTTCTTGTTTTAAATTTTAGCAGCATGGAAAGTGTCTGAAGTAGCCTGATGTTACTAGTGATTCAAATGTTTATTGTCAAAATGACTTTACTGCAGAAACAGTTTAACATACAAATACCATTTTGTCTTAAAATTGTAGGTTGAATTAATTAAGAAACATTATCAAATCTGCAACAGAAGTTAATTTCCAAAGCCAGTCAGTGTTCAATAAAAATGGTCGAGGGCAGTACTTGTTCAGATAAATTTTATTAACAATAAAAGCTCTAAAAATCTCAATAAAACTTTACCACTGTTAAGCCATCAAGTCACTTATATAGGTGCTAAGGCAAGTCAGGCTATACAACTATTTCTGAAAAAAATTCACTAAATTGATAATGAATGGTTAATTCCATGAGAGTGAGATTGAATTTCTCTGTTGACACTTGGGAGTCTAGATTTAACTGTTTTCTGCAAAGTATCTGCTGATGAATATTGCAATGCATAACCACACGTTTTAAACACCTTACATTTTCAAAAGCTTTGAAAATTTGTCCAACTAAGCCTTTTCTGCTCCACGCATATTTTTACCACTGCCAGTTGTAACATATTTTAGCAGATTTCATTGCAGGTTGTACAGAATTAATGTTTCTCAACTTCTTTGAAAATGCTCTTGCCTCTAGTTGTTCCATGCAGACTATTCATAAAGGCTAATTCTTCAGTCACTTCAAATTCAGCATTGACTCCCTGAATAAATAACAACTGAGTCGCATCGATAACATTTGTCAATTCATCAAGAGCCAAGGCAAATCACTCAAAATCATTTTCCTTGTTTTTCAAATTGGCGATTGATGTTCCCAATCTTTTTAACTTTTTGAGCAACTATTCTTGCAGGAAGGCTAGCAGTCTTAAACAGGTATTTTCTTTTTAGCTGGACATATTTCTTCATCTGTTGCAATCAAAGATGATTTAATTAACTCACCGCAGGCAAAGTGCTTTCCTTGCTCAGCTAACAAATGAGCCACTTGATAACTTGTTTTCCAGAATTCCACAAAGGGTCAGCTGAGGCCTCAGTTGCAACCACATCCCATGTCAGCTTTTCCCTCTGATCTCATTTTAATTTTTGTGCGTGCAGAGAATTTCTTCTATGATGAGATATCTGTCTTGTATACACTTTCCCCTTCTGTCAGTACCTTGAATGGTTGGGATTCTTTAACTGTTTGGATGATCTAAACCTGAATTGTGATGGACCTGTCTATATTGGGCTCCTTCATAAACCCTACAGAGATAGGAGATGTAGAGGTTAAGTTATAGAGAATATATTTTTTCTTTCCTACTTTTTATTCCTACTACTTTACCTAAAGAGGATTCATGGTAGCTAACATTTTTCGATTGCAAGTAGTAATATGACCAAATTGATATTGGCCCACAGGCTTGTTGTTGGGTATAGCTGAGTGTATTGGCAAGAAATTGAAGGCAGAAGAATGAAGAAGGGAATTTATTCCTTTGATTCCTTCCTTCATCTCCTAATGGCCAGAGATACTATTAAGGAGATAGCTCCATACAATTGTCTTCTCTGAGTTGTGGTAACTCTAACTCTCTCTCCCTCCTTCTTTGAAGTCTAGAGACAGGGCCCCCTGTGTTGCTAACACCAGAGCACAACACTCTGTTTTGTGGTTTCTCTAAGCTCTGCTCACACCTTTAGTGAACTCCCAATTACCATTTCCTCAATTGCTGAAATATTTCAGTAGATATTTGCTTTTAACAGATAGCACCAAATATAATGGCTCAAAAGAGCTGCCACTTTATTGTGTGTCTCAGGAATCTGGACAGGAAATCAGCTGTAGTATTTGGATTGTGGCTAAAGGACCCAAGAAGACCTTACTCATCTCTCTGAAGTCCCAGCAGAGATAGCTGAAGTAGCTGGGATTTGGTGGGAAGGTTGGGTCACTCTCTTCTTATGGTATCATCTGAGCTCACTCATATGTGGTAGGCCTTAGTTCTTCTCCTTGGTGACTCTCTTTTCATCTGGAAATCTGATATTCCTTACATGGTGGCTGATTTCTTACTCTGAGTGAAAGCAGAAGCTACAAACCTCTTAAGGCCTGGATTAGGAAATCTGGGTATATTGCTTCCACCATGTGCTGTTTGTCAAAGCAAGTTTCAGTACATCCCAGATTCAAGGGATGGAGAAAAAGATGTCATCTCTTGATGGGTAAAAAAGAAAATACATTTGGCAAAAGAGAATGGATAAAGGGAGATATGATTCTTTGGGGTCATTTTTTAAAAAATTCTTCTCCACCGAATGCAAGTGTGCCTCTTACCAAGACCCTAATATACTTTGCAGCCTAATCCTGCTCACTTTGCCTCCTGAAATCCTCTCTTCAACACCATTGGATTATCTAATATTGCATGACCATATGTTCATTTCTTTATCCATGTTATTCCTTCTACCTGAAATGTAACTTTTACCTCTTCTTTGTCTGGAATAAATGTACCTATGTTACCCCATCCTGGCTGAGCCTGTGAGTGGAGCTCTGTCAGCCATCCCTGCCCTGCAGTAACAAGGCAGCACCCTGACCCGGTGGAATCAAAGGACAGAATCCTGATCTCCATCAACACTCTACAGTAACAAAGCAACCCTCCTTCTCATTCAAGATTGTGGGCTGAGGCCCATCATCTATCCTTACCCTATGGTAACTACATGGCACCCTTTACCAGCATAGTCTATCTCCCATTTCTGCCTAGCAGTAATCAAGTGGCACACCTCCCCAGCAAAGTCTGTGCAGAGTCCAACTTTCCATCACTATTTTTCAATAAGAGGATAACTTACTAAAACACAAGATTAATAACAACCAGTCTCATAATATAATACTTGAAACATCCAGCACAGAGTTCAAGAACCAGGCAAAGCTTTTCTGAGATGGAAAAGGGCAATCAAAAGACACCAGCACCAAGATGACACAGATGCTGGATTTATCTGACAAAGATTTTTAAGCAGTCATCATAAAAAATATCCATTAAGCAAGTATGAACATTCTTGAAACAAACAATAAGAAAGAAAGTCTCCAAAAATAAACTGAAGATAGCAAGAAGAACCAGATGGAAATTTTAGGACTCAAAGTTCTAAACTCTAAAAAAGAATACACCAGATGGGGTCAATAGCAGAATGAGATTACAGAGGAAAGAATCAGTGGATTTTAAGACAGAACAATAGATGTTATATAATCTGGAAAAACAGAGAGAAATTAGATTGAAAATAAATTTTAAAAACCTAAGCCTCAGGAACCTGTGAGGCAAAAAAAAAAAAATCTTACTTTCTTGCCATCAGAATCTAAAAGGAGAGATAAAAGAGTATTGGGCTGAAAATATATTTGAATAAATAATGGCAAAATTTTATGAAATATGATCTAAGACATAAATCTACATACTTAAGAAGATAAATGAACTCAGACAGGGTAAAACCAAAGTTCATGTCAAGATAGATTACAATAAATTATCTGAAAACAAACAAGTTAACAACAACTAAAAAGCCTTCCAACAAAGAAAATTCTAGGCCTAAATGACTTCATTGATGAATACTACAAACATTTAAGAAATAAAAATAACAATTATACACAAATTTTTCCAGAAAGTAGCAGATAAAGAAAAATATCTTATTTCATTTTATGAGACCAACATTGCACAGATTCCAAAGCCAGACAAAGACATACAGGAAAAGCAAAGTACAGACCAATGTCCATCATAATCTAGGATTAAAAAACTCCTTAAGAAAATATTAGAAAATCATATCAAGCAATAAACATGATTACTAAGAGAGATTTATCCAAGGAATACAAGACTGCTTCAACATTTGAAATTCAATTAATATAAATCATCATATGAACAGCTAATTAGGAAAATCTGTATGATCATCTCAATAAAAATTTTTTGATAAAATTCAATATACGTTCATGACTAAATCTCTCAGCATACTAGCAATTGAAGGGAACTTCCTCAACAAAATAAAGGGCGTCTCTAAATAACCTACAATTCACCTCAGACTTAATGGTGTGAACTCAATGCATGTCCCCTAAGATCAGGAACAAAGCACAGTTCCTTTGTCATTACTCCTATTCAAAATCGTGTTGGATGACCCAACCAGTGAAATAAGGCAAGAAAAAGAAATAGAAGGTTTACAGATTGAAAAATAATAAATAAGACTGCCTCTATATCAGACATCATCATTTTCTATACAGAATATCTCAAGGAATTTACACAGTAACTACTATAACTAAATTTAGCAAGGTCACAGGACACAGAACAATAGGAAAAAAATCGATTGTATTTCTATATACTATGAATAAACAAATAAATTGAAATAAGTAAAAATTAGACCAGGTAAAATAGCATTAAAATACAAAATATTTAGGGATACATCTAAACAAATATGTACAAGTTTGGTTTGCTGATAACTACTAAAGACTGAAGAATAAATCAAAGGAGATTTGAATCAGTGTGTGTGTGTGTGTGTGTGTGTGTGTGTGTGTGTGTGGAGAGAAAGAGCGAGAGAGAGAGAGAGAAAGAAAAGAGAGAGAAAGAGGAAGAATGAAAGTAAGAGAGGTTTCATTTTTTAAGGACACAATATTGTTCAGATAAGTAGAATGGGACTATTTGATAGAAATAGACTAAATTATATGGTAAAACAAAAGAAATAGAATAATCCAAACAATTTTGAAAAAAAGAATAAAGTTGGAGGACTCACACTACTTGATTTCAAAAGACCTAAATAATCTGTGATCATGTTTGGTATTGAGATATAGCCAATAGTTTTTTTAAATTAGTAATTGTGGTAATATCATTAATAGTATATATATTTGATGATGCATGTGGTATTAACTGAGTGTTAGACACATAAATCAATGGAACAGAGTAGAAATTCTAGAAATAGATGCACAATTATGGCCAATTGGCTTTTCACAAAGGTGCAAAGGCAATTCATTTGAGAAAAAGTCCTTCAACAAATGGTGCTAGAACAATTAAATATACATATGCAAAAAAGAACCTATATGCATAGCTTGTGCCATATAAAAATTTATTCAAAAGGATCCCATTGCTAAATGTAAATTCTAGAACTATAAAACTTTTAGAAAATTTCTTATTACAAAATCTTCATGAGCTTGGGTTTGGCAAAATTTCTTAGATCTGACACCAAAAGTACAATCCATAAAATAACATTAATTGACACATTGGGCTTCAACCAAATTTTTATGGAATGAAAACACAAGCCCCAAGTAGGGGAGAACATACTTGGAAAACACATATGTGAGAAAGAACTTGTATCCAGAATATATAAAGAACTTTCAAAAATCAATAAAGTAAATATTAAAAATGGACAAAAGAGTTGAACAGACACTTTACCAAAGAAAATATATGGATGACAAATAAGCACATGAAAAGACGCTCAACATTAGGAAAATTCAGACAAAACCAAAATGAGACACTACTACCTACATTTTAGAATGATTAAAATAAAAACAGCTAAAAATACTGTGTACTGGCAAGGATGCAGAAAAGCTGGACATATAATAGTTTACATATGGGATAGCAGAATAGTGATCACAATACACTCAGCTACTTGAATGAGACTCCTGTCTCAATATGAGCAAAATATGAGACTGGATAAGACAGTATTTTTATGAATAGTTGTTAATTAATTTGAACTTTAATTAAATAGTAAAAAGTGATGTGTTTTTTTGCACTTAAAAGTTATTCAGGTAAATTTCCTAATTTGAATGTGTTTCTACTCATAACTGTCATCTCTATTGTTGATAAGTAATTATTGTAGCATTTTTTTCTTCTGTCATTTTCTATCAATGTAAAATTTTAGATGAGCTATGTTTAACCATATAACTAATCTTAATTTGTAAAATAGAATAGGGAATGATTTTTGTGCCATTGGATATAAGCTGAATGAATAAAGCTAATTTCATTGCTTACATAAATAAAATGAACTTTCTTTTTTTAATTTTTATTTTTATTCTAGTAACAAACATAAAACCTAAACTTTCCCCTTTTAACCACACTCACATATATAATTCAGTGCTGTTAATTATGCACACAATATGTGAACTTTTGTTTTACTTGTTCATTTTTGTATTTTTTAAGCTATACTTTAGTAGAATGGATATATTTTCACCAAATTGGAAGGACATATTTGAGACAATCTGTCTTAAACTATTGATGACATAGGATATATGAATGAGAGTAACTACCAACAGAAATAGCAGGACCTAGAGTATAATAAAAGGCCTGTATAGCTGCCAATTGGGAGACACATGGTGTTTGGTATAATACCCTGGACAGAGAAAATTATTTTAAATATGAAGTCAAATCTATTGTGAAAATGACACATTATTATAAGACCCAAATTGACCATCAGTTTCTTATTAAATCATTTGCTGATCTTCAAAACCAGAAGCTTTATTTCTCTCATTTGAAACTGCAGCACTTTATACCTTTTTCCAGAAATCATAACTTCATTACTGAAGCATCATATTTATTTATTTACTTATTTATTTTCTGGGGTGTTGATTTTTTAAAATATGTTTTTATTACAGAAGTTGTGAACTTACAAAACAATTATACAAATGTATAGAATTTCCACACAATACCCCTTCACCAACATACCACACCATGGGGGAATATTTGTTACAGATTATGAGATAATATCATCAGAATATTGTCACAAACTATGGTCCCTCATGTACATTTGGCATATTTTTTCATACTGCCCCCCCCAATATTTACACAGTACATCTTTGGCATTGATGCAAGAATATTACATTATTGCTGTTAACTATAGTTTACAGCAAAATAAATTGCATTTTTTCCCATGCTTCTCCGCTTTCCCACCATGCTGCAGTAGTAACGTACATCTGTTCTAGTTCACGGAAGGACATTCTTGCATTTGTACTATGAACCACAATTCTCATTCACCTCTGGCTGCACTGTGTTTTTTAGTCCCTGATTATTCTCTAGCTGTCTTTCAATTGACATTTACATCCCTAGACTACCCTTTTCAGCCACAATCCCATTTATAACTCAGCTGTTCATTTATAACACATTATGATGTGTTACCATGAACTTTCCATTTCTACACATTTACAGTGAAGTTAGTTGAAACTTCTACACACATTAAGCATCAGTACTCCTTCACAGCCCTCCTCTTATCTCCTAATAACTTTACTCTAGGTTTTAACTCAATGCATTTATTCTTCATATTTAGTTCATATTAGTGAGACCATGAAATATTTGTCCTTTTGTGTCTGGCTTACTTCACTTAGCATGTCTTCAAGATTCATCCTTGTTATTATATGTGTGCCAATTTCATTTCTTCTTACTGCAACATAGTATTCCTTGTACGTATATACCACATTTTGTTTATCCATTCACTGGTTGATGGACATTTGGGTTGTTTCCATCTTTGGGCAATTGTGAATAATGCTGCTATGAACATCGGTGTGCAGATGTCTGTTCATGTCACAGTTTTCAATTCTTCTGAATATATTCCTAGTAGAGGAATTGCTGGATCATATGGCAGTTCTATATTTAGCTTCCTGAGGAACCACCGAACTGTCTTCCACAGAGGCTGCACCATTTTAAAATCCCACCAAGAGTGAAGGAGTGTTCCTATTTTTCCACATCCTCTCCAGTACTTATTATTTTCTATTTTTTTAATAATGGCCATTCTATGCAGTGTGAGATGATATCTCATTATCATTTTGCTTTGCATTTCTCTGATAACTAGTGATGGGAAACACTTTTTTCATGTGCTTTTTGGCCATTTGTATTTCCTCTTCAGAGAAATGTCCATTTAAAACTTTTGGCCATTTTTAAATTAGATTGCTTGCTCTTTTGCTGTGAGGTGTATGATCTCTTTATATAGAATTGAGATCAAAACCTTATCGGATATGTCGTTTGCAAATATTTTCTCCCACTGAGTGGGCTGCCTTTTCACCTTATTGACAAATCCTTTGAATCACAGAAGTGTTTAAGTTTAAGGAGGTCCCATTTATCCATGCTCTTGCTCTTGCTTTCTGTGTAAGGTGTAAGAATGCATTACCTACCACCAGGTCTTGAAGATATTTTCCTACATTTTCTTCTAGGAGCTTTATGGTTCTAGTTTTTAAATTTAGGTCTTTGAACCATTTTGAATTAATTTTTGTATATGGTATAAGATAGAGACCCTCTTTCTTTCTTTTGGATATGGATATCCAATTCTCCCAACACCATTTTTTAATAAACTATTCTGCCCCAGCTGGATGGGTTTGACAGGTTTGACCATAGATGTGAGGGTCTGTTTCTGAACCAATTCAGTCCCATTGGTCTATGTGTGTATCTTCATGCCTGTACCATGCTGTTTTTACCACTATAGTTAGGTAAAATGATTTAAGGTCCAGAAATGAGGGTCTTCCAACTTCGTTTTCCCTTTTAAGATGTTTCTGGCTATTTGGGGTTCTGTATCCTTCCAAATAAATTGATAATTATGCTTTCCATTTGGTTAAAAAATGCTGGTGGAATTTTTATCTGGAATGCATTAAATCTGTATATCAATTTGGGTAAAATTGACATCTTTAATGATATTTAGCCTTCCAATCTATGAGCATGGAATGTTCTTCCAAATATTTAGGATTTAGGTCTTTTTTCATTTCTTTTAACAATGCTTTGTAATTTTCTGAATATAGGTGCTTTATATTGTATGTTTTAATTTATTCTTAAATATTTGATTATTTTAGGTGCTATTGTAAATGGAATTTTTTTCCCTGACTTCCTCCACAGAGTGTGTATTACAGTGCCTTTTAAAGATTATCTCATCTGATATAAATATAGCTATTCTGGCTTTTTTTTCCTTTTTTTTTTTTTTGGTTACTGCATGCATGGAATATATTTTTCCAGCCTTCACTTTGAATCTATTGGTATTCTTGGGTCTAAGGTGAGTCTCTTGTAGACAGTGTACAGATGGCTTATATTTTTTTAAACCATTCTGTCAGTCAATGTCTTTTGATTGGGGAGTTTGATACATTAACAGTCAATGTTATTACTTACAGGCAGTTCTTATTTCATGTATATTGACCTTTGGGTTTTATCTGTCATATTTTCTTCTCAACACATTTTTTAAATTTTTAATTACTTTTACTGATATATTCTTCATTTCTAAACTGTCTTCCTTGTCTATCCTGTATGTGCTATTCAGACTGTAGCACTCCTTTTAGTATATCCTGAAAAGCTGGTCACTTTGTTATAAACACTCTCAGTGTCTGTTTATCTGTGAATAATCTAAACTCACCCTCATATTTGAAGGACGATCTTGCTGGTTATAAGATTCTTGGCTGACAATTTTTATCTTGCAGTATCTTAAATATATCATACCACTGCCTTCTTGCCTCCATGGTTTCTGATGAGATTAGCATTTAATCTTTTGCATATCCCTTATATGTTACACATCTTTTTTTTTTTTTCCTTCTTGCTCTCAGAATACTCTTTGGCAATTGGCATTCTGATAGTATTTCAGAGTTGGTCTACTCAGATTTATTTGGATGGGAGTACATTGTACTTCTTGGAAATGGATATCCATGTCCTTCAATAAGGTTGGGAAACTTTCTACCATTATTTCTTTAAGTATTCCCTCTGTCCCTTTTCTTTTCTCTTCTCCTTCTGGGACTCCCATGACACATATGTTTGCACATTCTTGCCATCATTTTTTCCCCTGAGACCTTTTTCAATGTTTTCCATTCTTTTATTTATCTGTTCTTTTATATGTTTGCTTTCAGAGGCCATGTCTTCAAGTTCACCAATCCTTCCTTCTGCCTCCTCAAATCTGCTGTTATATGCCTCCAGTGTATTTTTTATTTCATTTATTGTGCCTTTCATTCCCATAAGATCTGCCATTTTTTATGTATTCTTATAAATTCTTCTTTGTGCTCACCCAGTGTCTTATGAATATCCTTAATCTCTTTAACCATCTCATTGAATTTATTAAGGAGATTTGTTTGAATATCTATAATTAGTTGTCTCAACTCCTTTATGTCATCTGCAGGCTTATCTTGTTCCTTTAACTGGGCCATAGCTGTTTCTTGGTATGGATTGTAATTTTTTATTGGTGTCTTGGCATCTGGCTTACTAGATGTATTTATTCTGGGTGCAGTTTCTCTTTTTCAGTTTAGGGCTTCTTGCCCTTTCTCCCTTGCTGGTTGTGTAGTAGGAGCCAGGGTGTAATTGGTACTGTAAGCTGTGTAGGCTGAAGCTGTCCACATTGCCCCAGGAATTGATGAAGAATTTCCCAGCCTACTGCCAGGAATAGGGTTAGAGCCATAGTCATGTGTAATAATGTGTAATAATCCAAGTTGTGCAGGCCAAGACTGTCTGTAGGTGCCTGGGGAGACTTATGAATCTTCATGCCCCTTCCTTCCCTGCCAGGGGTTGGGATGGATCTGCAGGTGTGTGCAGCAATCTATGTCACACGGTTCCAAAATGACCAAAGTGCTCAGGTAGATTGACGTAGCACCGCCCCTCCCACCAAGGGTGAGGATGGACCCTCTGGAGGGCCCAACAATCTAATCAGCTTAGGGCAAATGAGTCTGTAGTTGCCCTTAGAGGCTGAGGGAGTACTGTCACTTCTACCCTTTAGGGGTTGGAAATGGAATCGGGTAGATCTGCGGGCACCCAACAGTTCAGCCCCTGTAGGTCAAAAGTACCTGCCATTGACTGGAGAGTCTGAGGAAATGCCAACCCCCTCATATCTTATTGGGTGAGATGGATCCACAGGTGTCCAACAGTCCAATCTACGCAGGCCAAAAGTGTCTTCTGTTGCCTGGAAAGGCTGAGGAACACCAGCCCCCTCCTATCCTATTGGGGGCTGGGGGTGGATCCACAGGGGCCCAACAGTTCAGTCTATGCAGGATGAAAGCATCTGCAGTTTTCCAGAGAGACTGATGAAACACCAGCCCCCTCTTATCCTATGGGGGGTGAAGGGGTGGAGATGGAATTGAAGGTGCTTAACAAGCCAGTTCATGTGGGCTGAAAGTGCCTGCAGTTGCCCAGAGAAACCGAGGAAACACAGCTTCTCTCCTATCCTATTGAGGTGTGGGAATGGAGCCTAAGTGTCCAACTATTCAGTCTGTGCCAGCTGAAAGCTCCTGCAGTTACCCGAAGAGGCTGGTGTAGGTCCCCCAGCTTCTTCCCTGCCAGAAGTGGGTTGGAGCCTAGGCTAGGGCTGCAATCCAATCTGCATGGAAAGAAGGTGTCCTTACCAGCACTGTGATTTTCAGTCAGTTCTGCTTCCCCTCATGCTGGGGACAGAGTTAAAATGGCAGTTACTGGCCTTTTTCTGACTTGGACAGGTTCTAACTTTAACTGTTATTATTATACTTTAGCCCACCAAATTTATTAATCAGTAGATGAAATCAGTGGTCAACTGTCTCTTACTCTCCTTTTTGGGACACAGAGCTTCCAACTCCAGCCATGGAATAGCTCCCAAGGCAGCTTGCTCTACCAGTTGAAGATGGGTATTGGGCCCCCACTGCGTGGAGTGCTCTACTCACAAATCTTCTTTGCAGATGGGCAGTCTCCTCCTTCCATTCTTTCAAAGATGTTGCGGGATATTCTTTTGGTCTCCTGGGTCACCCAAACAGGTGCTTTAGGACCTGTTTGTTCAGCACAAGCTGACTCTTGGAGCTCCATAGTCTTCTGCCATCTTGCTCCTTCTCTCCATCATATTTATTTTTGTATCACTGAAAATACCCATAAAAGTATCTAGAATAAAGTAAATGCCCACTTAATTGTGTTTTGGATCTGTCTGTGCCTCCATCATCATATTTGTTTTTTTGTTTGTTTTTGTTTGTTTTTGTTTGTTTTTCATTAAATGTAACTCATAAAGGAACATGCAAAAATAATATTAATACAGCTTTATGAACTTTTAAAACTGCATATGATGTACACCCAGACACAGATACTGAGAATTACCAGTAGCCCAATTCTTTCCCTCATACCCCATACTGTCACAATACTTTCTCACCCCAAAGGTCACTACTATCTTGACTTTTAACATCACAGATTGAGTTTAGTCACTTTTGAACTTTATATAAACGGAATCATGTCAAATGTGCTCTTTTGTGACTGGATTTTTTTTACTCAATATTATGCTTCTGAAAATCATCTATAATGTTGCATGTAATTTTAATTCATTCATTCTCACTATGGTGTTTTGCAGTTCTACTCAAAGTGTGGTCTCTGGACCAGCAGATCAGCATCTCCTCAGATCTGGTTAGTGGTCCCAACCAGAACAGAATCTCTTGGCATGAACCCAGCATTTGTGTTTTGTCAAGCTCTCTGGGTTATTATTATACCTACTGGAGTTTGAGAACCAAGCTTCGTAGTATTCCATTGTGAATAGACAACCAGCTGTTCATCTGGTTTACTGTTAATGGTACTTGCATAATTTTTTTCTCTCTCTTACATAGAAATCATGTGATACAGAGGATTAAAACCATTTGAGGGTCTCCTACAAATATCTCATACTCTTCTTGTCTCTGAAGTTTTGAACATGATGTCTTTTTTGTTTGGTATGTGCTTAATCCTTTTCTAATCTATTCTTGGACAAATTTTTCTTCTGTTTGATCAATATGCCCAGCACATATCTCATCTATCTGTCATAACATATTGCCTAGTTATTAATACATATTTACTCATCGGTCACCCCCACTAAACTGTGAGCTCCTTGAGAATAGAAAGTGGTTAGGTTTTTTAAAAATTTTTTTATTCCCAACATAGAGCATAGGGTCTGATGCAAATTAAATACTCAATAATAGACTGAGAGTTAGAAAATGAATGAAACGAAGATGCGGAAATACCTACAGAAAATCATCGTGCATTCTAAAGAAATAAAATAATCAACATTTCTTTTTGGCACTGTAAAATGACAAAATCATCTTGAGAGTCCCTGAAAAAAATATTTTTTTGAATACTTACTTTGTACAGGGCAATGTGTTAGGTGTTTTGGAAAATAGAAAATTTGAATGAGCATTGATAATTGCTTTCACAGAACTCTAGTAAGATTCACCATGTAATCAAGATTGTACAGACTAAATTGAGCATGTCCACTTGCTTTTGGACTACTAACTCTTTAGGGGTGGGGAAAGGAGGAGAAAAGGGATAGAGGGAGTGAGAAAGGAAGGAAGGAGAAAGAGAAAGAGACAGAGAAGGAAAAGAAGAAGAAGGAGGTGGAGGAACAGAAGGAGAAGGAAGAGGGAGAAGGAGAGAGTTTTCCTTAGGAGTAATTTGCCTGTGCTTTCTACGCATTTAAAAGGGGCTGAGTAAGAGTTAACCAAACATAAAGGAGAAAGCTTCTATAAATGATAAGTTGGTTTGTATACTTTATCCTTTAGCTTTGCATACTTTAGCATACAGCTTTGAACTATTAGTAAACATGCTACAATTCATGACAGAAGTGGAGTTTCATTTGCAGGAATTTATATGAAGATCATCTACTGTTAATTTAATGATTATCCACAAGACCCTTCTGGTTTAATATGGAGAAAGGAAAGCATGTTCAAAACTTACAAGAGAAAAGCTTCTGGTACATTTTAGACTTTTCCAAAACAAATGGAAATCAACTTAAAAACACATCCTTCATCTAAAATAACTAAATGCAAATAAGATATCCAGATGTTTGTATGTATCAGATCACATATACTTAATAATTGTTGAGGTGGCTGAATGCAGTTTGCTGGTGGAGAACCAGCTGATGCACTGTGGGGAAATCACACAAAATAGCTATCATCATTAGATAAGCAGGTTTCCAAATCAAGAGCCTTGTTAGAACTGTCTGCACATATTTTTGAAAATGCATCATAGTGCTGTGTTCAATTACTATGTATATTATAACAATCTAAGTTTAAAAAAATAGCTTCACCATTTCCAAAGTAACAGTGTTTATCCTAGTTAAGTAAGGGATACAAATGTTCTGTAGTATTTGAAGCATTACTTATTTATACTACCAATACACATTCAATGCTAAGTGTTGAAAGAGATCCTCAGTGGTGCACACTATTAAAAATAAGGGCCTAGCATATAAAGTATACAATATACTTTCTCTTTGATTATCATGGGCACTCCCAAGAGTGTCTTAACAAATTTGACCATGGCTTTAAGACTTCAATCCTAAATATCCAACCCCATTCTCTGTGGATGAGCGTATCTCCTACTTTACTGAGAAACTTAAAAACATTCCCTTGGACCTCCATTATCAACCTCCCCTCTCTCTTTCCACATTTCCCCATCTTTCAATCCCTTTCCAGTTTTAATGAAGCTCATTTCTCTAATTCTTTCCAAGGTAAACCATAGGTGCTCTCAAAACTGTCTCTATGCCTAAGTTTCACTGAACTTCTATCCCCATGGTGAGTTCTAAGGCCTTGTTAGGCAACATCTCCATGTTACTTCTTCAGATTCTCCTATTGCATGACTTCCCACCATACTCACTAGTCTGTAATTTAACCAGCCTTCTTTCAAATCCTTGAAGACAAAAAAATATTTTGTCTCTCAGGTCTTGACCTGTGCCTTTCTTCTCAGAACTAAATGTTCTTTCATCCACTTTTTACCTGGCTTCTTCCATCTTATAATTCCACTTTCAATTTAAATACAATTTCTCAGAAAGAACTTTAATGATGCATCTTAAGTAAATAACAGGTTATTGTTTTCAAATACTAAGTTTCTTTTTACAGCACTTATCAGAATTTATAATTTTAGCCTATCTCTCCTTGATAAACCATGAGCTCCACGAAGACAGTTCCCACATTTAACTTATTCACTATTGCTGGATACATAGAAGGTGTTTAATATTTGATGAATGAAGAAATGAAAATAGGTACATGCTCACAAAGAGAATGCAAAAGTCAAAATTCAGTCAGCAACCTATGTATTATTCAGGACTTTCCAGGTTGCAGGTGACAAATCAAATGAAATTAACTTAATGAAAAGGAAAAATGTATTGATTGTTGTGCCTGGAAAATCCAGGAACCTATGTGATCACGGGCATCACTAGATCCAAAGAATCATACGTTGTCATTATGACTTTGGCTCAAACTCCGCATCTCTGTCAGCTTTATTCTGCAGTCAAGCTCTCGTCACATGGTGAGTTTGCACCTGCTATCTTCGACCCCCATTCTCCCATCTGAGCAACATCTTTAAAAGGATCAATCTTTCTAAACAAATATTTATTTAAACTAAGCTGTAGGCTTCTAGAGGGCAGAATTTTTTTTCTTTGTATCCTTTAGAGTTCATAATACAGTGCATTATCCACAAGAAACAAGAAATAAGTGACGTCAAACATAAAGGAATTGAAATACCAATTAATATTTCCCACAAAAGCCTTTAGACCATAAGGACTTTATCCCTGTGGATGCTACTTTTATATAGAGTCTAAGCTAGTTAGTAGAAGGCAGAGAGTGAATGTTCCACATTATTTTGCCTTTTTTTTTTTTTTTTTTTGCCTTTTAGTCATAGCAAGTTTCAGGCATTATTTTAAGGGTTTTAATCCTGATTGTGTTAAACAAAATACTTTGAATGTAGAGTTTTTTGTCACATCATAAATATATCATACCTGTATTATTTGTATCAAATTTTCTACTATCTGTAGAAATATTTAGTTTACAATATTTATTTCTCCTTTGAATTATAGGCTATCTTTATAATGATATAGATATTACAATTATTCCTAAAATTTGGTGAGATGTTATTTAAATGCAAGCATTAGTTCTATATATCTCACCAAATAATGAATGATGGCATTTAGAAATTAGTTCAGAATAAGGCATGTTTCAAAATGAAAGTAGCTTAAGCCATGACATCCACTGTCTCAGAAATGTCATGACCTCTTCCAAGTTAGGAAATACATTTGTTGCGAGACTTGAATGGATGTGAAATAACAGTAATGTTATGACTGGGGCATAGACTGTTTTTAAGCCCATTGTCCTGGAAATGCCTGAGACATAGCAAGAAGGCTTAATATCTAAAACTTCAAGACTGAGTTTCATGAGAAGAATCTGGAGAATAGCTTTACTGGTGGAAAATAAAAATTAGACTCATTCAGCTCTTCTGCCTCAATTCAGAAATTATTCCAAACCAAAAAGAACCCAAGTTGATTTCCTCTGCAAGCTTTCTGATACTGAATATTCTTAACCTCCAAATGGCTTGGGGAACTCCAAAAAAAACCCTAAAACACAGAAGAGCAGATTGACAGTGCATTCCAATGACTGAATTACTCATTAGATGAATGCAAGTATAGAAGGAGCTCCATTTCAAATATTAAGGGGAAAGGCAGAACAGATTTGAGGGTCCAAATCGTATCCTAAATGTTATCTCCATTCTCTCTACTGTAGAGACATGACCACATATTTAAATCCTTCTATTGAATCCACATAAAGGTCAAATCTAATAAATTTTAAGTTTATAAAATAACTACTTCTAATTTATATTCTTTCTTCTTCCTTTGAGTTCAGCCAATTGTTCATCTCTACACAATAAGCCAAAGATTATTCAAAACTCAGAAGTGAAGGATACACTATTCTAGGTCATTAGTAATTCTGTACTGAAAATCTGGTTTAGTTATTTCTCATCTCAAGATCCCTTATACCTTTGAATTAAAGTATATTCCTCTGAATGATAAAACTATAAAAATACATAATGTTTTGTCTGCCTCAGAATCATAGGGAAAATCACATAATTCAGAAAGTTACATACAGAGATTAAAGGTTTTATCTTATATGATTCTTTCCCTAGCTCTTAACAAATTTTGTGATGCCGTGGCCAGTGGAAAAAAGATACTGAATAAATTGACCTGAACTCCTAGATACTTGCTTTTTTGCCACACTTCCTGGGATGCCCTATGCAACGAACTTTCCTCCATCAAATAAAATACAGCTGAAAATGTACCTCTTCAAATCACACAGAATCAAAAGAAACTATTAACTAACACTCAGAATAACAGTAGAAAAGTGAGAATCAATGTTTATAAGGGGGGAAAGGGAAGGCGAGAAATTTTTAAATGGACATTTTTTCCAGTTAAGTTCCTAAAAATTATATAAGATTTTATTTTCCTCTACATTTCTAGATCTAACATTTCACATGGAAAAGTTATGACAATAAATGGGGATGGAAATAAATAGAAATATTAGACATTCCATAGACAAGTTTGTCATCACCAACTTTTCTTGCATTATTTTCATTTGTGAACAAAATGATTCAGAGAGGTTGGGGGAAAGTCTTATTAGTAGTGCTTACTTGAAGTGGACTTTCTGTATATTTGAAATTCACTCAAACCTAGAAATTACTCTATCACCAGTATAATAAAAGAACATAGACCAAGATTTTCAGGTCTGGCTTTAAACCTAACCTAACGGTTTTATATATGTCTTAAATTTAATTCTACTCTTTCAGTCTTTAGTAGGCAGCTCTTGCTTTCATGTGAGAAATGTTTGATATCAATAGCCACCATTTATTAAAAATTTACCCTTGGCCATTTATTGCTCTAAATGAACAATATACCTATATAGAGAGATATATAGGTACAGATATAGGGATATAGATATATTTATAGATACATAGATTGATATAGATCACTTGGATATCTATGTATATATAGTGATAGATATGTCACTTATATATGTGGTTCAAAGGCCACACTATGAAATTTGGCTTCTCATTTTTATTTTAACATTTCGAGTGCTTAGCACATAGTAGACTTCTAAGAATATTTGTGAAGAGGTGGAGGAATGGAGAAGCAGAACTGCAAAGGCATGAGAATTTGAATCATGGATCTCTGACTATAAATCTTAAGTGACCATAAAAATTTTTACCACCTAGGTATAAACCATTAACTTCTGCTGGCTTTCAACAGTGAGATGAATTTAAACAAACAATTTCTCTGTTATTAATGAGGGTTTATTCAGTGATACAGATAGGAGCCAAATTTAAAGTATCTCTGAAACCCTCGATTTGTGGCAATAAAAATTAAGACGTATGCAGCGGTAATGAAAAACATTCATAAGTGGAAAAAAAAAACACCTCAGAATCTAGGTTGCCTCATTTTTCTTTAAAAGCTGATGCCTTGACTAGAATGTTAGCCCAATGAAGAACTAATTCTTGAAAATCCCCCTTTTAGTGATATCCAAGAAAGGGTTTAGATATAAATTTCTGATAGAAAAAAGATGCATATAGAGTATCATTCCAAGATTCTGTCTTGCATTTTTCTAAGTCAGATTTTTTTTTTTTTTTTTGGATTAAAAAATGCTCAAAAATATAGTCCTCCAAGATATGTTTGTATAGCAAACAAGTATGTCTGCTCTGCCCCTTAATCCTGGAACTCAATATTTTGGTTCAAAAGAAAACCAGTTTATGAAGCTAAGCCTGAAACAAGATTCAGCAGCTGGGGATGCAATTCCAAATTATTTACATATAGTGAGACATTACTTTTCCTGAAAATAAATTTTGAACTTCAAATAGCTTCATATAGCTGAGATCTGCTATATGACCTTGTCTCTCAAGAACGGAGAGATTTTGGATCAAAATCAGCCTTGGGATTCCTCTGTTGAGAGATTGTGTAGGATACGTATTTCTATGGTATCCTGGAAAAACCACAGTGAATATGGTACTCTCTAGATCAGTTTGAAGCTATTGTTTCTCTATAACTTATAAAGGCAATGGCAAATTATTTTTGTGATGTTTTTGACAGTTTTGAAAGAAAGTTCATTTTCTTAGGACCATGAAGAAATTAGAATGGGACTAAAAGAATAAAACATAGTCTCTATTTTTTTCTAGTAGCTGCCTCCCACCATTTTTTTAAGTTATGGAAATTCACAAGCCTGGTAATTATATTATTTTAGATAATTTCTGTCATCGTGGCAGAATAACAATTGAGTAGATATAATTTTAGTCACCAGCTGGCACTTTCACTTGCATGTTGACAGATACCTGTTTTGAATGAATTGACAGATTGCTAAAATGTTAGGGTTTTTTTCGGTTATCTCTTAATTTGACTTTAAAAATAGATATAAAAGTGAATGATAAAGATTACTTTAGAAAACTGAGAAGAATACCTTCTCTACTAGCAAAAAAGATGCATGATAATTAACCCTTTGTTGTGCCCTGTTTTCAGATAGGACTGTTAACTTCTAAAGGGCAGGTCTCCTCTTCATTTTTGTCATATCTGTTTAGCATGTGTCACATAGGTGTTAAGTACCTGTTGAATTAAACAGGTACTAGGATAACCAAAAAACTTTGGATCATTGATGAAGCGTGATGGAAATATTCAGACATAGGGATTCTGATAGCTTAAGTCTTTAATGACTATTGGACTCTGCAAATTGAGAAGCTCATGTCAGCAGAGTTACTCATTTTTGCTGCTTGGCAATGTGTCTGTATTTGTGATATGCAGCAGTGCAGTATTGCTTCTATTCTTCCTTTAATCATTCCCTTTAGAGTCTATAAATGGAGTCCCACTAAGACATGAAGCTCTTCTTTTTAACTTGAAATCTAAAATATCAGCACAATTATCAAATTCTTCTAATTGGACATAAACAAATGAAAGTAGTGTCCATAATATCTTTCAAACCTAATCTGATGGAGCATGGTAATCTCTCTTGCTTAATTGAGATCATTTCCATTCTATAACACAGATTTTTAATGACAATTTTATTACAGATACATTTTCCCTGACTCCCAAGGGTAAGCATACCTCTCTCAGATTTTACTTATAGCCCACTTAATACTGACATTTCTGGAAGTGTGGAATTAAGAAAAGAGGGGAGAGAGAAGGGCACCCAGATAATGATTAAGGTGATAATTTTATTTAAGTATGCAAAGTAGGCAAATGAAATTTTGCTCTGTGCTTAATGCTATATCCATGACTTATGAGTCACTCAGTGATCTCACCATCTAGAAAGGCACAGGTAAGTGAGCATGAGATTCTGAGTAACATTTACTGAGCAAATGCTACATGCCAGGTACAGTTCCAAGTAGCCCACACATACCTCGTTTGATTTTCATTGCAAATCTGTGAGATAAATACTCGCGTTATCAGCACTTCACAGATGAGGAAAAGGAGGCACAGCAACTTTACGTTTTCTGCCAAAGGACACACAACTGTTACGTGGAGAAGCCAGAATGCCAACAGCCTGCAGGCCGAAACACTGTGCTGTACTGCCTACAGAAGGAAGCATTCTGTCTTGCTGCTAATTGCCATAAGGTCTCTCATCTTGTGCCTGAAATATCCCATTTGCAATCCATTCCTTTCCTTTGCCTGGTTCCATACTCAGACTTCTTCTATAAAGCTTTCCCTGCTCCACTCAAGCAGAGCTGATAGCTGGCCCTTTCTCCACCACTGAACCCAACTTATGCCTCCACTGTAAAATTTAGAGCACTGTTTTGCAATTGTTCTTTTATAGGCTTATCTTCATTCTCACTAGACTTTAAGCTCTTTAAGGGTAGAGTTCACATTTCACATGGTTCCTAATCACCAGCATTTAGCACAGGTCTGTTCAAAAAATTTTGGTGAATGAACGTCAGATAATCCCAGGACATTCAACACCTACCCAGGACTACACCTGCCAGCGATCTTAGCAAACTCCTTTAGAAAACTGTAGCAGCTATCTTGAGTTTCACAGTTTCTGATGAAAATCAGGAGAATTAAAATTCTGGGAGTGTTTTTGCAAATTGTTACCCACATTTTGTCTGGTTTCTTTGATACTTCCAAAAGTGAAATAAAATATTTAGTATCAGTAAATGATCCTTTAGCTAAAGGAATTTTGCAGGGATCCTGGGGACCATACTCCATATCATATTACATGCTATTCAGGTGGATGTTTCCCCTCTGATATTTTTGCTTAATGCAAAAATATTATCAAGTGCCTATCTTAGTTAATGCATTCATTTAAAAAATAACTTTATTTACATGTAATTCACCTACCATAGCATTCATTTTTTAAAGAGTGAAATTTACTGGTGTTTACTATATTCACAGATTTGTACAACCAATGCCACTAAGTTTAGAAAATCATCTCCCTCCAAAGTAACCTTGCCTAATACAAGTTCATGAAGATTTACTCTCATGTTTTCTTCCAAGAGTTTTATAGTCTTTACATATCTCTTACATTTATGTCTAAGACTCATTTCCACCTAATTTTTGTATATGGTATGAGGTAGGTGTCCATTTCATTCCAGTTGTCCAGAATCATTTGTTGAAAAGATTATTCCTTCTCTTGAGTGAATTGTTTTGGCATCCTTGTCAAGAATCAGTTTACTACAAATGAATAGGTACGTTTCAGGACTCTAAATTCTATTCCATTGTTCTATAGATCTATCCTTATGTCAGGACCACACTGTCTTCATTATTGTGACTCTGAGATAATTTGTGAAGTCATTTTCCTGATTGTCTTATTGTCTTGGCCATTCTGAGTCCCTCATATTTCCATGTGAATATTAGAAAAAGTGAATCAATTTCTGCAACCATAAATATGGAATTTCTTCAACTTCTTTCAAAAATATTATGTAGTTTTCATAAAAGTATAAAGGTCTTGAGGTTCTTTTGTTAACTTTATTTCTAAGAATTTTATTTATTCTGATACTATTGAAATGGAATTGTTTTCTTAATTTCAATTTTAGATTGTTCATTGCAAGTGCATGAAAATACAATTGATTTTTGTATTTTGATCTTGTTTCCTGAAACTTTACTGAACCCATTTATTACTTACAATATTGTTTTTAGTAAATTCCTTAGGATTTTCTATATTCAGCATCAGATCATCTGCATATAGAGTATTCTTCTTTCTTTCCATCTGGTTTCTTTTTATTTCTTTTTCTTGCCTAATTGTGATGGCTAGAACCTCCATGAAAGTATTTGATATTTTAAAATGATTTTTCTGCTTCTACTGAGACTATCGTGCAGATTTTATTCTTTATAATATTAATATAATATTATGGTGGTTGAATTTTGAATGTTAAACCAACTTTGAATCCCACTTTTTCATGGTGTAAAATTCATTTAATATGCTACTGGATAATGGTTTGTAGTATTTTGTTGAAGATTTTTGCCTTCGTATTCATAAAGGGTATTGGTCTCCAGTTTTTCTTTCTTGTTATATCATCATCTGATTTTGGTATCATGATAACACAGCTAATTGAATGAGGACAGAATTATTCCCTCTGCTTCTATTTCTCAAAAGAGTTTGTGAAGGATTAATGTGAATTCTTCTTTATACATAGTATAGTTCACAAATGAAGGCATCCACATTTCAAATTTTCTTTCTTTGTGGAAAGATTTTTGGTTATTAATTTTATCTCTTTACTTGTTATAGGCCTATTAAGGTTTTTGATTTCCTCTTCAGTCAGTTTCAGTTGTTTGTATCATTCTGTTAATTTGTCCTTTTCATCTAAGTCATCAAATTTATGGGGGCACAATTGTTCACAGTAATCATTAAGGAACCATTTTTTATTTCTGTAGGGTCACTGGTGATGTCCCCTCTTTTATTCCTGATTTTAATAGTTTGAATTTTCTCTCATTCATTTCTTGGTCAATTTAGCCAAAGATTTGTTAATTTTGTTGATCTTTGCAAAGAAACAAATTTGGTCTCATTGATTTTCTTTATTGTTTTTCTTTTCTCTGTATCATTTATTTTTGCTCTAATCTATACTATTTTCTTTCTTTTGCTTAACAAGGCTTAGTTTGCTCTCCTTCTTCTACTTTCTTAAGGGAGTAGGTAAAGTAACTGATATGAGATCATTCTTATTTTTTAATTTATCTACTTAAAGCTGTAACTTTTCCTCTAAATCTTGCTTTGTCTGTATCCCATAATGTTGTGTTTTCATTTTCATTCATCAACAAATACTTTCTACTTTGTCTGATATTAGTATAACCACACTAGTTCTCTTTTGGTTATGTTTTGCATAATATATATTATTCTATCTTTTACTTTCAGCTTATTAGAATCTAAAGTGTGTCTCTTGAAGATAGGATATAATTGGTTTATTTTTTAATCTATTCATCCAATATCTGCCATTTAATTGGAGAGTTTAGTCAATTTACATATAATATAGTTGCTTGTAAGGTAGGATTTATATCTGCCATTTTGCTATTTGTTTTCCATATGTGTTATGTTTTTGATTCTATATTCTTTCCTTATTGGTTTCTTTTATGTTAAATAAATATTTTCTAGTATACCATTTTAATTTCCTTGCTGCTTCTTTTGCTATAATTTTAAAAAATATTTTCTAAGTGATTTGCCTGGCAATTGCAATTAGCAAATTAACTTATAACAATCTAGTTTGATTTAACAACAATTTTATTTCAATACTCTACAAAAAAAATCCTCCAATATAACTCTATTCCCTCCCCCTCCTTTGAGCTGTTATTGTTGTACATATTAAGTATTTATACATTGTAAACCCATCAAAACATTTTGATAATTATTGATTTATCCAAGCATCCTAAAAATAAAATAGGAGATATAAGTGTTATCCAGTCCCTGAGATTCTATTCTTTTTTGGATCATCTCAATTAGCTTATCTTCAAGTTCACTTTTTGTTTCATCTGTCAGCTCAAATATTCTGTACTGAAGTCATTTAAACTTATTGTACTTTTGAAATGCAGCATTCCTAATTAGTTTTTCTTTTTAAAATAAATTATTTCTATTGTTCTCATAATTTCCTTTAATTCTTTAAATATGGTTTCCTTCAGTTTTTAAAATATATTTATAATAACTTTAAATTCTTTGCTAGTAAATCCAAAGCTGGGTTTTCTCAGAGATTGTTTCTATTTGCTGCTCCTTTACCTGCATATGTGCCATAAGTTTCTATTTCTTTGCCTGTTGTAACTGCTGATTTGAGCAATTTCACTTTTATTGCGATAGATTCTTTAGCTTATTTCCATTCCTTTACTTGAAGTTGTAATTGTTATCTTATGTTAAGTGAGTGATCTATAACACTGCTCAGTAACAACTCTACCTCCCCTTGTTTGAATCCCATAAAAACCCTAAGCTCTTTAGACTTCAGGAGACAGATTTGAGATTTCTCCTGTCTCCTAGTCTGTCTGTCATAAAATAAAACTTTCTTAATCTCAAAATCCTGGAACAGGTTTGACTCCTTTGCACACTGGGCAACAAGCCCTCTGCTCAGTAACAATGTCTCACAGTTATTAAGTTGAAAAATGGAAATTTAATAATATAATGCAACAACTACGGCTATCAGAACTACCTCAACATATTTTATTGTTGCTGTTTGTTTTTATATTGTGAATTTCTGAACTAATTCTGTAAAGTTTGTAATTTTTGTCACATGTGGCCACTGGAGACTCTTCTCTGTTAGCCTGATGATTAGCTTATGTTTGTACAGGTATTTTCTTTTTTTTTTTTTTTTAAGGAGAAAGAGCCTTTTAGTTTATTTATTTATCCTGCCCCCACCACCACCACCACCCATTGTTTGTGGTTGCTGTCTGCTCTCTGTGTCTGCTTGTCTTCTATTTAGGAAGCACTGGAAACTGAACTTGGGACCTCCCATGTGGAAGAGAGGTGCTCAATCACCTGAACCACCTCAGCACCCTGGTTTGTTGTATCTCTCCTCTTTGTGTCTCTTTTGTTGCATCATCTCATTGCATCAGCTCATCACACCTGCCCGCTGCACCAGCTTGCCTTCTCCAGGAGGCACCAGAAACTGAACCCTGGACCTCCCAAGTGGTAGGCAGAAGCCCAATTGCTTGAGCCACATCCGTTTTCCAACAGGTATTTTCTTAAATGGTTTGAACTAATAAATACCAGCTTTTGTTGAGGGTTTCTATGGATGTTTTGGGACGTGTCTCCAATATTTTGGCAGTTGAATTCTGCCTTTGACATCATTTCCTTCTGGAACAGGGCCACAAAATAAGACATGGGCAAGAAATTAGATACTTCTAGATTCCCAGGAATATGTCAAAGATTTGCAGAGTCCCCTTTGAGCATCTCATTGTCAAGTTTTTAAGTTTTTTCGGTCAGCTTCAACAAGCATCACGGCTTGTTGAACAAGCATCACGGCTTCAGGCAGCTGTAATTTTAAACAATTGCCCCTCATTGTTTTGACAAAAATGTCCTAGGGATAGGGCTATTTGTACAGAGAGACTCCTGAGTCAGGTCAAATAAGGACAAGCTCTGAAAATGGGGCATTTCCAGGGAGCTACCACTTAGGTCACATAGTGTCAGTGCTCTGGGGACTGGGCTTTTTGGGGAACTTCAAACCTGTCCTCCCCCTCCAGTGGCTGTTTGCTGAATTTTACAGCCACTGTCATTGTGTACTTATTGTTTTTTAAGGCTACCACAGAAGTAGTGAAAAGGATATGTGAACAGAACAAGTGAAAAATGCCAAAAAACTTGCTGTATTTAGGAAAGTCAGCCAATTTTCTCGAATAAATCCTCCCTATATTGTTGTAAGCCTCTGGTTAATTTCCAAATTTCTTAAAAAGTTTATTTTGACAATTTGTGTCAGTGGTCTTGTGATTTTGTGGAGGAGTAGATTTTTGGAAGTCCTTACTCTGAAATTCTGGAGGTAGTTCTGGGTAAAGTACTCTTTTAAGTATATTGAATCAGTGCACATTCTACAGAAGTTATTTCCTACTTTTGGGAGAAATTTTATTAAATAACAACTTCCTCACAGAATTATTTACCTTACAACTTAGCTTAATTAAAATCCAAAAGGCCTTGAGAGCAGTACGTTATTTCAACCTATTAGGAATATGTTTGATTCTTTCTTGAGAATAAATTTTAGCCATTGTTGTCTGTGATGTGGAATGAACAAGAAAAGGAAAAGAGGAGGCCAAGATTCCTGAGGAGAAATTCCTGACTACCCCATTCTACCATATAGTTTTAGCCTGGGGCATTATATATATTTACAGGGCAACAGCAGTTTGCCAGAATTTGCATTTTTTAAAGCAAATTAAGCTGGTCTTTTAATATATAATCTAAAGAAATTTCCTTCAGTGTTTCTTGAGTCTTTGTCCCCTTAAAATATTTTTTCACTGAAATTGGGCATCAAAGTCTAAAAATGGTATGACTACAATTTCCCTTTAATATGATAGGTGATGGAATGGCAAAGTAGGAGCCATTTTCGATATGTTGAAGAACAGGACTCTGAAAAGGAATATCAACCCAGCTAGCTTTCTGTGTCAGCACACTTTAGGGGGACCGTAACAGATATTTAATACATTTTACAATATTGGAGGGTATAGCAATGTTGAATGGAAAGTAGACCCTTTGGGCATTGGTGTTTCAGGTTCTGTTTACTTATTTCTTTATTTTATTCAAGTGTCCATTTAAACCTTCTGAGAACAGAAACAATCTAACTCCACACTTGGTCTAGAAAGTGAGAATTAAAACCACACCTCATCATCCCCTTTAACAAAACTTTGCTGCTTCATTGTTTTCATTAGCATGTGTTTTGTTTTTCTAGTAGCCTTCTGCCAAAGAAAATGTCTTGACTTTTCCTCACAGGAATTCCAGGAAACCCATCAATTCTTCAATGGAAAATATTAACAGTTGAATCCCTAAGATTCTTTAAAATATATATATTTCATCTTCGAAAAATAAACAGACAAAAGGCAACTTAACAAATTATGGAGATTCTTCCTTGCCACAAAACTGCTGTTTCTGCCAATCCTAGACCACTGTATCATGAGCCTTTCTCAAACTTAAGTCTGCACATTGAAAGAGCTGCCTTAAACCAATATACCAATTCTTATTAAATTCTTACCTTGCCTACCCTGTACCAAGACACTGTCAAAGCTCAGCAGAGATTATGTTCTGCCTTGCCAACATAAGCAATGAACAAAGCTTTGTCTTATTAATGGAACACGTTGATGATAATTGGGGAGCCAGCATTCAACATTTCCTTTTAGAAAGCCATCCCAAATTTCTATGACTCTTCTACATTTCTGCTATGTTAAAATTGAACCTTTGAATCTACTACAGAAGAGATAAATAGCACATGCAAGGCATGAGGGCCTGTGTATTGTTAAATTCAAACATCAAACTGTAAATATCCCTATGAGACAGACAATATAGCAAAGGCTAGCAGTACCTTACCTATATCCCCTCTGCTCTTACCTGAGGAATTATTGCATTCAACAAATGTATACAAAACACATGTTATAAACAAGGTGCTATACCAAAGGATTCAGAGATAAATGGGACGTTGTTCCTTTGTCAAGGGATCACAGTCTAATTGGGAAGAAACAAGCATATGAGTCCAACAAATAGTGAAATACTTTAGAAAGGGCTGGGGTTTCATCAGGCAGAGAGAATACCACTAGGATGGGTAAGAGGGTGGGCAGAAAAAGTTTCAAAAGAGGACAGATATTTAAGCTGAATCATGAAAATGCAATATAGTTAATTCTTTTCCAAAACAAAAACATTATTTAAGAATTAGTCCTTAATTATATGAAACTTTCTCTCCAATTCCCAACCTCTTTGCATCTATTTATATCCAAGAATCTTGAATGAATCATCTATTGTCCTTACATTTTCTCCCTTAACATGATTCTTCAACCTATGATAACCCATTTGCATATCTTCAACATCATTAAAACTGCTCTCATTATTAGCAGAACCCTTTGGGTTCTGAAATTTTAGGTTCTTGGTATGTCACATAAAGGAATTTAAGGACAAGCCATAGGGTAGACAAGGGAGTAAAGAGTTTATTAAGAAACAAGAAAACTAGAAATGAGATAAGTACATAACCCTAGACATGGGTATGGACATGCTACAGGGTGAGATGCACATTTAGGGCCCTGCTGGGGTTAGGCCTTTTAAAACCTTTCCTCCTCCCCTTTCCTAATGTTGGGGAGGAGCCTCAGCTGTTTGTTGTTCTGATTGGTTGCATTACAATCCCCGTCTGTCATCTCTCAGGGGGTCAATAAGGAGGCCAATAAGGAGGTCTTTTGTTTGGAGTTATCCAGGACAAATGAGGAGGCCTATTTGGAGGTATCTGGGGCTTCCCCTTGACTCAGAAAGAGTTCCAAAGGGGATCTCATGGCCAGGGTCTTGGTGAGGTCTTTCTGGCTTTGTTCTTAGTAGCAGCCTTAATTCAGGGAGTGTAGCAGTTTGATATTGTTTATGAATTCCAAAAATAGATATTGGATTATGTTTGTAAACATGTTTTGTTCCTCTAGGCATATTAGATTATATTGGATTCAGAGGTTTCACTTTTACTTTATTAAATAATGATTGAGGCTTGATTGGGCCATGTCAGTAGGTCATTGAGTACCTGCCCCGGGAATTCACAGAGAAACCCCATTGCAGAGAAGGGAGTTTGGAGTTTTAATTCTGGAGCCAGAAGTAAACACATAGAGAAGGAGATTGGTGAGGAAGGAGAGAAGGCTCAATTGGACACAGCAGAGGCACTGGAAAGAAAGATGAGCTGTTTGCCTGATAGTCTACAGCTGCCTTGTGGAGAGAAAAGAGCAGCTGAACCCAGAAAGAAACAAGCCCCAGGAAGAAAGGAACCCAGAAAGCCTGAACCCTTGGCAGATGTCAGCAGCCATCTTGCTCCAACACATGGCAACAGACTTTGGTGAGGGAAATAACTTACTCTTTATGGCCTAGTAACTGTAAGCTTCTACCCCAAATAAATAGTCTTTATAAAAACCAACGTGGGAGGTGTGGGAGGTGGGCAACATGGGAATCCCAGTGGGTTTTGTGTAATATTTTCGGTAATCTAAGCACCTCTTAAAATATATATATATATATATATATATATAAATAACATTTTTGTAAGCAAATGCACATATATGCATATATATTTATATATCATTTTACAAATAGTGGTATGTATTGTGAAAATTTTGATTTTTACCCTCAATAAAAAATAAATAAATAAATAAATAAACCAACAGATTTCTGGTATTTTGCCTCAGCTCCCCTTTGGCTGACTAATACAGGGGGGTTCTGGGCATGGTCTTATGACCATGTTCTCTTCTGGGCCCCAGCTATGACTCAAGTGCCCCCCCCCCCTTTCCCTATAGGAATCTGCCTCATCATCAAGGTTTCTGGTAATCTCCTATATGCCAACTTGCATGAATGTTTTCATTCTTATCCATTCTAACCTCTTGGTCAACTTCAGGCTTCTTTCTTGAAATTTTAACCTCCTTTTCATTTGTGACATCCATCCCTCCTGGTTTTCTTCCTACATCTTTGGCCACTCCTCATGGTGTTCTTTTTATCACCTTACCTTACTTTAGATAAATGGAGGGAGAAGGAGTTGAATATACAGGGGAAAAAAGTGTGAGGTGAGATATGAGAAGGAAGGGTCCATCTGAGGGAAGTTTATATGTAAAGTGGCCAGAAAGAGTATGTTATGTTTGGTGTGATAAGACTGTAGGATGTAGAAGTGAACAAAAATATTGGAAAGAGGGAGAATTTGTAAAACAAAATTGAGTACAGATGATAATAGGCCTCCATATCAAGTTAAAGAGTTTGGGTAAATGGGTACTTTTCGATACTACTAACAGACAAAGGAAAAATAAAACAAGACCACTGATATTTGATCACTGAATAATTTCTCATTAAGTTGTGATACAACTATTCTCAGTCTCTTTGAATAAACTAGGTACTACATAAGCTTAGCTCTTAATAGACCAAATGAACAACGGAATCAGATAGGACAATGATGTAGTTTTAGTTGCAGTTGCAATGAGACCAATAAGAAGGCTGTTCCTGGAGCTTGGCTTCTAGGTTCTTGGCTACATTGTAAGAAAGAATTCAGAGATGTGCCAGATTAATGAGGACAGTAATCGGGTTCATTGAGAAACGAGAGAAAAGAGATAGTACGGACTAGAGGTGTGAGTGCAGGTGTCCTCCGGGCAGAGAGATGCACCTGGTGTCCAGGAATAGCCTTTATTAAAGCCATTCTCCCTTCCTCTCCAATGGGGAGGGACCCCAGCTATTTGGTGTCCTGATGGGCTGCCTTTCTGTCCTCACATGTTAGCTTTCAGGGAACCAACTGGGATGCTTTTCTGTTTGGAGTTATCTGGAACTTCTTTTGAGTCAAGGAGTTTCAAATGGGACCTCGTGACTGGGTCTTGGATGGCTTTTTGGCTGTGATGGTTTTGGTTTGTTTTCAAGCAGCTGCCTTCTCTCAGGGGGTTTCTGGTCTGGGTCTTTCGACCATGTTCCTTGTGGGGTCCCAGCTGTGATGGTTCCGGCTTTATTCTGACCAGCCGCCTTCCCTTGTTTCCTATACTAACCTGTCTCAAAACCACATACATAAAAATTAAATATAGGTTCTTAATTACTCATAAGAAAAATCTGCTCACCAGTGATACTAATTTTCCTACTCTAATTCTGAGGCTGTAGTCTAATATCAGTTAAAGATTACCAGAATAATTTGAACTCTGAAGAAATTCAAAACCATTATTTAGCAAACATGCCATAGTAAGCACAGCAAGAGTTGGACTTTATTAAAATTAATAGCTTCGGTTTTGTGAGAGATAATGTTAAGAAAGTGAAGAGACTAGTCATGGACTAAGAGAAAAAACATATCAAAACACATATCAGGAAATTGGATGTGGCTCAAGCAGTTGGGTGCCTGCCTACCACATGGGAGGTCCCAGGTTCAGTTCCTGGTGCCTCCAAAAGAAGATGAGCAAGACAGCGAGATGAATTGGCAAGCTGACACAACAAGATGATGCAACAAGATGATGCAACAAGGAGACACAATGAGGAAACACAACAAGAGACACAATAAGCAGGGAGAGGATGTGGCTCAAGTGACTGGGTGCCTCCCTCACACAGGGGAGATCCCGGGTTCAGTTCCCAGTGCCTCCTAAAAAGAAGAGTAGACACAGAGAGCACACAATCAACAGACACAGAGAGCAGACAGCAAGTTCAAACAATGGGGCGGGGCGGGGGGAGGAGAAATAAATAAAATAAATCTTAAAAGGAAACAAAAACAAAAATAGTTAGTACTTAAAAATACCCAGAAGACTTAAAAAAAAAAAAAACACCTATCAGGAGAGTAGATGTAGCTCAAGTGGCTGAGCACCTGCTTCCCATTTACAAGGTCCTGGATTTGATCCCCAGCACCTCCTGAAAACAAACAAATGAAAAAAACAAATCTCATTGGGGATTAGATGTAGCTCAGTGATTGAACACCTGCTTCCCATGTACAAGGTCCTGGGTTCAATCCCCGGTACCTCCTAAAAAACAAAACAAAACAAAATATCAAATAAAGGACTGGTATCTAAAATATACAATAAATCTTAAAACTCAACAATAAGCAAACAAACAACCCTAATGGGCAAAAGATGAAAACAGACACTTCACCAAAGAAGATATGTAGAGTGAAAATAAAGATATAAAAAGATGCTCAACATAGCATGTCATTAGGGAATTGTAGATTAAAACATCAATCAGATACCACTATACACATATTAGAATTGCTAAAACACACACAAAAAAATGACAATACCAGATTTTGATAAAAATATAGAGCACCAGGGACTCTCATTCATTGCTGGTGAAAATGCAACAATACTATTGTCAATTTGCAAGACAGTTTGGCAGTTTTTCACAAAGCTAAATATAGTCTTACCATACTATCTAGTAATTATATTCCTAGGTATTTATCCAAGTGAATTGAAAACTTATGTCCACACAAAAATCTGCAGACAAATATTTATAGCAATTGTATTCATAATTGTTAAAAACAGGGGGCAATCAAGATGTATTTCAACAAGGAAATGGACAAACTGTGATACATCCATACAATGCAATATTATGTAGCTATTAAATGAGCTACCAAGCTACAACAGGACATGGTGAATCTTAAATGAACAATGCTAAGTGAAAGAAACTAGTCTGAAAAGGATTCGTATTATATAATTCCAATTTTATGACATTCTGGAAAAGGCAAAACTCTAAAAAGAGTAAAAAGATCCATAGATTCCAGGTGTTTGGGGGAAAGGGTGAATGGTGAAGCACAGAAGATTTTTAGGATATTGAAACTATTCTGTATGATGCTATAGTGGTGGATGGTGGGTACATGATATAATGCATTTGTCAAAATCCATAGGACTGTATAGCATAAACTAGAAAATAAAAATCATTCAGGATGTCATGCAATAGCATTTTTGCATTTTCATCAGTAATGAATGAAGACTGTATCAAGAGAAATTAACTGTAGTACATATGTATGAAACAACCTCAGTGAAGTGGGAGAGGGGATATTGCTGACCTAAGTAATTTTGGAAATGAGTGGCATCTGTAAAACTGAAAAAGCAAAAATAATTGTATATAAGTGCTATAGCTGAGTGGATAAACTTGATTCCCAAGGGAGTATAGATTAAAAATTATGATACTTTTATACATGTATACTGGAATTTAACAAGTAAGTAAATTGATGGTGGATGAAGGGAGACAAATTTATTGCTTTGGGATTTGGAATTTACACATAATCAAGGGGAGGAAGCTAGAATAATCCATGTCTAATGGATTTGAATTAGAAACATCAGTATGAAGTCATGTTTAGCTTAATACAGACATAGATGATTACATATAGAAATATTTATGGTTATACCTTTATGCACATATTAATATACACACATGCATTTCTTGCTCTTTCAGCTAAGAAGGCGTAGAAGCAACTCGATTCCAGTAGCCATGAGCATGCCTAGTGCCCAGATATTGGTTTCTAATATCATTCTCCAATGAAAGGAAATAGGGAACCTTGGAAAATTGATTGATTCTAGGACTGAAGCAGGAAATATACACAATGATCCTGAAACATCTTGTAGTCACAAAAAGTAAGGAAGTGCTCAAAAAAATAAAAGCCCTACGTCAATGGGGTATGTCAAAGGGACACAACAACTAACAGAAAGAGCTCCTGGTGACCAAACTCAATCAATCTGAGCAACAAAATAAAGCAATCTTGCATTATAAACCAAATTTTAAAAGAAGTATCCATGAGTCTATACTGATATAAATTAATTAATTAAAAATAAATAAATGAGGAAGAAGAGGTGGATCTGCTTTGAAGAATAATTCTAAATAATATATGTAGATTCTTGGTCTTCAGGGAGGTAGAGCATCAATCCCCACTTCTTAAGTATGGGTTGCTCTTAGTGGTTTCCTTCCAAGGAGTGGGGAAAGATGGAGAAAATAGTAGCTTTACAGTGAAGTAGGCTGACAAACATTTCTTAAGCCAGGTGACCAAGATCAATATCACAGTGTTAAATCAGTGGATATTATGATATAATGTGATAATAATGGCACATTACCTCTTTTGTCTTCCTCCTCAATTCAATTATGAAAAATAAAACAATTTCCAATAAAGAGGCATCCCACAAAATACTTGACCAGTACTCCTCAAATCTGTCAAGGTCATCAATAACAAATCAGAGTAACTGTCATGTCCAAGAGGAACTTAAAGAAATGTAAAAACTAAATGTGAAGTGGTATCCTGTATGGGATCCTGAAAAAGAACAAGAACATTAGTTGAAAACTAAGGAAATCTGACTAAAATATGGACTTTAGTTAATAATAATGTACCAATATTGATTCATTAATTGTTACAAATATCTTATACTGCACAATAATGTACCATAATATAAACTGTTAATAATAGGAGAAACTTGGTTTGTAGTATGTATAAAATTCCTTTTTTCTATGTTTGCAACTTTTCTGTAAATCTAAAGCTATTCAAAAAAATAGAATATTTTTATATTCTATTTAAAATCTACTACTAATAATAGTTTTAATAAATTCTATTATTAAATCTACTAAAAATGGTACATGCATTTTAGAAACTGTTGGGTCATTTCTCATAAAGTTAGATGTACACTTAGCATGCAACTCAACAATCCCATTCCTAAGTATTTGCGCAATAGAAATAAAATCATCTGTAGACAGGAACACTTGTACACAAATCTTTATAGAAGCTCTATTCATATTTGTAAAGCACTTGAAACAACTTAAATGACCATCAACTGCTGAATGGATGAACAAATTATGGTACATGGGACCTCCATTTAGTGACAGATTATTTAGCAATAAAAAATGACAAATTATGAATACCTGAAACAACATGGGGGAATATCAAAAAGTATGATGCTAAGTAAAAATTTCAGATAAAAAATATTACTGTGTCATTCCATTTATGTAACATTCTGAAAAAGCAAAACTATAGGAAGAGAGATCAGATCAGCCATTGCCAGGACCTAGGGGTAGTGAGAGATAATTCACTGCAAAGTTGTACAAAGGAACACTTTGAGATCATGGAAACATTCTATCTTGATTGTGAGAGTAGTACATTTATCAAATCTTATTTAATTATATACTTTAAAAGAATTAATTTTACTCTCAGTAAAATATGCCTGTGATGGTTAGGCTAATGTGTCAACTAGAGAGTTAATGGTGCCCAGTTGTTTGGTCAAGCAAGCCCTGGGTTAAGTATAATACAAGGGCATTTTATGGACTTTAGTCATCAGTGAGTTGATTGCATATATAGCTGATTAAATCTACAGTCAGCTTAGGAGATTACCTTCAGTATTGAGTGATTTCTCATCCAATCACTTGAAGGCCTTAAAAGGAGAAATGATTCCAGCATACAGAGGGAGAATTCCCATCTCTACTTCAACCAGTGTCTTCTGGAGAACTCATCGAGGACTTTCATCGGAGTCCCTGGCTTGCAGCCTGCCATACAGAATTTGGACTTGTGCATCCCCATGGTCACATGAGGCAATTTTATGAACTCTCTTACTATTTACAGGTATCGCCTGTTGGCTCTGTTTACCTAGAGAACCCTGACTAATACAATGCCTCAAAAACCTGATTTAAAAAATGAGGAAGAAATGTAAAGACCTTCAAATTCTCAAGGAAAAAGTTTGGATCACCTCCCTGACAAATAACTACAACCACCTTGGGATCCAAATGAAAAGAAAGGATCTTAGAAGAGGTAATTCATAAAGACAACAGTGGCCCCAGGAGGAGTTGTATTATTTCACCCACACTATGTCATGTGCATAGTTATATTGTTTGACTAATTTTTCTCTTGTTTTCCTATCTCTTTATATCATTTTGTTATAAAAAGTATATTGATGATGTAAAGAACGCTAAAGGATAAGGATCTGGAATTTTGTCCTACCTGCAAGCCAACATGTTAACCTGTCACAATTTCAGGGATGCTGGCAGAAGACACAAAACTCCTAGGTCAAAGACAATGGACTTTATCAATCATAGCATAGCAGGCAGCATATGCTTCCTGTTCCTATCACTTCCTCTTGCCCCCTGCCCCAATTCCCAAGGGAGTGATGTGGAGTAGCCCAGTGGATGTTATACATGCATTGGGTTGAATCATAGCTAAGTAACCCCAAATTTGGGAAACCCCAATATTTTAAAAAGTGACTGCTCACAAAGGTACCCAACATTTACCCCAGAGAAAGACATTCTCTGTTTCTTTGTGTAAAACACTAAAAAATGTCCTCTGCCTAAGAGGGAGGTAATATCTATCATCCAAGGCTGGCACCTATACAAAGATCCTTGAAAATATACTTTAGAACAAAATCTATCTGTGCCTTTGCTCAGAAGACATTGAGAAACATGACCCATGGAGAATCATTTTCCAGTGATTGCTAATTTTATAACTAACCTATGATTTTACAGAATAGGGAAACAGGATAATAACTGAATTAAAGCTCCTAAAGTTTTAACTTGAAGACAGTTGACTTGGAGCTACATGTGCTATCTGAGGAGATTTTTGGTTGGCCCTGATGATTGGGGAACAAGCGAATGAATCCATTTGATGAGAAATAAGGTATATTATGTTAGGCAAGAGCATCTTTCCATTCACCTTTTCTTTTGTCATTTTTAACATACTTAAAGCAGTATCATTTCTTTTTCCATGGTACTTATCACTATAAACAAAACTGTACAATTTATTTATTTATATGATCTATTGTTTTAGCCTTTCTTCCCCTGCCTAACAATGTATTCCACAATGGCAGAGATATTCATCTAGGTTGTTCATAGCTGTATCATTAGCATCTAGATCAGTGACTGGTGGCTAGTAGGCAAATTATAAATATTGGCTTACTACAGTTTGCATTTGAACGGCTTATGTAGTTGATATATGGCATTGCATTTGTCACCTGATATGAATTGCTTTTCATCTGTGTGGGATTTCACCTGAGATAGCAATCCTGTATATAACCACAGAAACATTAATAAACAAATTGTTTGCTCTTCTGCTTCTTCTTCAGCTAAGATATTGGACATATGTCTTAGGCTGTAGTTATCAGTAAGTCAACCCTAGTCCTAGAAACAGAAAATAATGATTCAATAAAGCAGGAATGTACAAAATCCATTTTGGCAAGGATGGTGGCAGTAGAGAAGAGGAAGCTTATTCTAGCTCCTGGTGATAGCAATGATGGCGGCTGTCATGGCAGCATTTGTTCTCTAGCATGGTTGGTTGGTGTCTGTGATGTCATTCCTAAATGAGGACTGCAGACACCTATGGAAGGTTCCCGTTTAACAGTGTTCCTGGCTCCTTGTATTCTATGCCTGTATCTCCAGCCTTCCCAGAGATTTTAAGAGCTATCCTTTTTCTTTTAAACAAATCAATTTTATTGATACATAAATACATCAAGCATACAATTTATCCAAAGTGTACAATCAATGGTATTTGGTATAATCACATAGCTGTGCATTCATCACTTCAATCATTATTAGAGCATTTTACTATTTCAATAATAATAAACAAAAAACAGACAAACAAACAAACAAGAAAATTCCTCACCTCTCCGTCTCTCTCTGTTTCCCCTGATGTACATAGCTGCTATTTCTGGCTATTCCTGAACAATTATTTATTTGTTTATTAAGCAGTTTTATTGAGATATATTTACATACCATATGATTTACCCAAAATGTATAATCAATGGCTTTTTTTTAACTGTTAAAAAGTCCTTTATTGTAAAATTGTAAAATAAATAGAAAAATAGATTTAAAAAATTACAAACTTTAAAGGAGAGTGCAAGGCCAAATTAGATTTAATATAATCAATTGTTTAAAAAAACATAGCGACAAACATTTGTAAATGTAAATAATAATTAAAATATAAGAAATTAATTACAACATAATTCTAATTTTTATATTACAGATCTAAATATTAGACATAATAATCTCTAAGAATGAAATAAATTATTGGTTTAGGCATTTAATTTCCATTTAGGCCAGAATTCTTTCTATATAATCAAATTCCTATTTGGGAATTCTTCACATATTATTGGAATGAATTATACAGATAAAAATTTGCCAACTCATAATTTTATGAGGCAGAAAAACTCAAAATCTTGTTCAACAGTATTCATGCTAAAGCATTATTGATCCAGATAGATTATTTTAATCAAAGAATATGAATAACTGTTAAAGAAAAATGAAGTATCCAAAAATATATCTCCTGTCCAGTCCTCCTCAATTAAAAGCAAGTGTTTGTTTTGTATGAAAAAAAACTTACAGACTACTAATCACAGGAACAATTTGCCTGTGAAACTGAGTAGCTATTGTTCAAATACTATAATGTTGTTATTTTATTTATCTGGTCTACTCCAGGTCTTTTTTGGTTACTAATTGCATGGAATAACTTTATCCTACCTTTCACTTTTAACCTGATTGTGTCCTTACGTCTGAGGTGGGTCTCTTGCAGACAACATGTAGAAGGCTCATATTTTTTTTATACATTTTATCAGTCTATGTCTTTTGATCGGGGAGTTCAATCCATTAACATTCAGTGTTAATATTTTAAAGGCATTACTTACTTCATCCGTTGGCTCTCTGTTGTCATATTGTTCTACTGTTTGTCTTCTTATCCTTTAGTTTAACTCTTCCTAATAATCTTCATTTTTAAACTCTTCTCCAAATCTCTCACTCTTGTTTTTTTCCTTTCAGGCTGCAGCACCTCCTTTAGTATCTCTTATAAATATGGTCTTTTGATAACATATTCTATCAGTTTTTTGTTTGTCTGTGAAGACTTTGAACTCACCGTCATTTTTGAAGGACAGCTTTGCCAGATAAAGAATTCTTGGCTGGCAGTTTTACTCTTTCAGTACCTTAAATACATCATACTACTGTCTTCTCTCCTCCATGGCTCCTGATGAGAGGGAAGCACTTAATCTTATTGAGTTGACCTTGTATGTGATCTTTTGCTTTTCTCTTGCTGCTTTCAGAATCCTCTTTTTCTCTGATATTTATCATTCTGAATAGTAGCTGTCTGGGGGCAGGTTTCTTCAGATTTATACTGTTTGGGGTACATTGTCCTTGGATATTGATATTTATGTCCTTCATAAGGGTTGGGAAGTTTTTGGTCATTATTTCCTCAAATATTCTTTCTGCCCCTTTTCCATTCTCTTCTCCCTCTGGGACACCAATAATGCGAATGTGTGTTTCATGTTATCAATCAATTCTCTGAGACTTTGTTCCATTTTTACCATTCTCTTCTCTTTCTGTTATCCTGTCTTTTCCAGTTCAGATGTTCTGTCTTCAAAATCACTAATTCTGTCTTCAAGCAATTCAAATCTGCTCTTATGTGCCTTTAATGTATTTTTAACCTCATCTATCATGTCCTTCATTCCCATAAGGTCTGTAACTTTTCTTGGCAGGCTTTCAAATTGTTCTTTATGCTCTCCCAGTGTCTTCTTAATAGCCTTTATTTCCTTAGTCATATTTTCCTTTGATTTTGAAGAATTGTGTGATTATCACTGATTGTCTTAAATCCTGTATCTCTTCTGCATATGTGGTTTGTTCTTTTGGCTGGGTCATTTCTTCCTCTTTCTTTAGTATGGCTTATAAATTTTTGCTGATGTCTAGGCATCTGAATATGTTGGTGAATTCACTCTGCTGGCCAATTTCTCTCTCTTGCCTATTGTTGTTGTTGTTTTTTCACAGCTCTTCTTTGATATTTGGTTCAACTTATAGTCTGTCTTTATATTGCCCAGCTTAAGTTTTCAAAATCAGACAAGGGACTCACTAGTAGGGTGCAGATTTTCTCCCAGGGGTTACAGAAAATGCAAAGTTTTTGTCCATGCAATTTCCACACTGGTCAGCAGATGGCACTAGTCAGTGCACCATTCTACAGAGGTGTTTCTGTCTTGACTTTCCTGTGTTCCCGTGTTGACTCTCCAGATCAGAAATTCAAAGCGAGCTCTGCTGGCCAAATTCATAGAAGAAAAGCATCCCCTCCCTTCTCCTTTGAAACAGCTGACAGGGAGGAAGATGCCTGTTTCAATCAGCTGCAGAGAGCCAGGTGTTTTACCTCAGCTTAATATCATGGGGTTAGGGAGGGGGAGTCCTTCCCAGCTGCCATGGGAGCTTGGTAACTCACATTTGTCATTTTGGCTTCTTCATCTTTCTGTCCCTCACCCTCCTGGGAGTTGTGTAGTACAGTCCTGGTCTGCTGACCCCAAAGCAGTTCCCTAGACAGCTTTTGACTCATTTTCTGTTGTTTCTGTGAGAACATTCTGGGCTACCTGGTTTTCCATTGCCATCTTCCCACAATCCTCCAAGTATCCTTTTAATAAAATATTTTACTGTCTAAATTTGCTAAAACTTTTTTCAGTTGCTTACATTGAAGTATATGAGGGTATGATGAAATTTTCAGCAGCATACCAGGCAACACTTCCAGTTCAGGTCCATAGGTAGATTTTCAAATGTTTTGATCAATATTCCCTCAACAACCTCCATATTGTACATAGTAATCATATAACACTGAAAGTTTTGTGACCTAGCCAGAAAAGCAGCTTAATAAATTTAACATCAAAGATTTAGTGAGAATAAAAATGTAGAAATAAGAAAGAATACAGTGGTGTTCTTTTTCTTTTTAAAAAGTTTTCCTTTATGTGAAAAATATGTGTGGAAAATTTTTTCAGAAATTTCTTACAGGAAGTTGTGAGAGATTCAATGCAAATAATCTAAATGTAGAATGCTCTTTGAATGACTTGAGAAATTTTAAGACCAACTTTTTAATGCTTTTTCCTCTCCTTATCCTGAACACTTCTCTGAAATATAAAATGCAGTCAATGCAAAAGTATAAAAAAGGGAAGTCAACTATTATGATTTTCAATCTCTCCTGCATTTTGTTGGAAGAGGCTTAGTCCAAAATACATATATAATATCATAATGCAAAGTTACTAAAGAAGAAACCTGAGGCCAGTCTCATTTGATCATACCTTAGGAGCTTACTATAGTGAAGAACTTCCTACATAAATAATGCAAGTAATTTCAAAGGCCACATGCTTTTTTTTTTTTCTTTCGCTTTTTCATATTGTATATCAAATTAATTTAGAATATGCAATTATCCCCTTCAAAACTCCATGTGCTACAGTAAAGTGCAGAACAATTTTTGGAAAAAGGAGGTGGCTTAAATTGAACAGATTTCCACACACTTCTGTGCTAATTTAGCTTACCAGCTCAATGAATGTTCTATACACAAATTTAAAACAGCAGAAACAAAGAGTGTTGAGCAGCAGACACTTGGAGAAGTTCTCTAGTTCCCTCTGCTGGCTGCTATGGGGTATCCATGAATTTTGTAGGTTTTTATCCATGGGGATAAAAGCCATTGTTGGGAGAAGAGTTTGCTTTCTAATTGTAATTTAAATATGTGGTTTAGCCATTGGAAAGCTATTAATAATAAGTTAATTTCAAGGCAAAACAGTTTTGAAATGTAGGCTATGATTTTTTAAATTTCTAATTTGCCAAAGTTGGTAACTTAAGAAATATCCTTTTTCATTATTATGCTTTGGAGAGTTGTAAGGATAATATATTCTCTCTTTATAATTTGCAGGGGATTTTCTATTGTTTTTCCCATATTTGCAATTAAGTGAATTTATTTAGCTATGAGTAATCAGCAGCTTTTATCAACTTAGTATTTCATTTGACTGTTATTCATTAAACAACAGGATATTCATTGCATTTTATCCTCAAATGTCTTGAAAGATATTCCTAACAAGAGGAAAAGAAAAAGATAAAATATGAAAAATGAGCTTACAATATGAGTTTCTAAGATTTCTTGATAAGCAAAACTAGAATTAGAGAAAGCAGAGAAAATCAAGGTTAGATTTTAATCTAATAATCAGGTCAATAATTGTTTATTGAATTCTGACTAGCTAAAAGGCTCTTTTCTATCAAAGTTGTGGCATGTAGTCAACAAGAGGAAAGTAACATCTCTCTCTCTCCTCTCACATTTCTAATAATGGGTAAAATAAAAAACCTAGGGTAGGAAAAGTGAAAAACTATTGGGAAAAGATGTAATTTGAAATTAATGTGCTGGTTGTTTAACACTTATAAAAGTCAAGAACTCATGGTACTTCAAATAAAATGAAAATTATACTAAAAGGTGTTCTATGGTTTATTTTTTCAAAGGAAACAGGTAATTAACTGTCCCTTGGGAAAGAACGAGAGCTTAAAAGGGGAATTAAATATCCTTTGAATGTTATTCTGAGTAGGAGAAGGTGATGTCATGCTGGATAAAAAGATGGAAGTGTAAGTGTAGGTGGAATTAATCATCTTCCTAGCAGAAATAAAGAAAGAAATCAGGATGTAGGGTGAAGCTTACCAGCTGTCATTTATCGGCAGGGTATGTGTGTCCTATAAAGTTGTTGTGAAGGTGAATAAGATAGATGTTGGCTCCTGTCTTTCTTCAGAGAGAACCCATATTAATCAGGGTCAGTCAGGAAAATAAAAACTACTCTTACTAATTCAGGCAGGAAAGAATTTAATGGAGAGAACTAGAGTTCTGGAAAAAAAAAACAAAAACATGAGAAGGACTGAGCAGCAAAATTTACTAAAGCCAAAGCTAGCATTATATAAATCAGAAAGAAACACAGGAAACTTCTGTGACAGTCTGTGGCTTTTGTGAATTCCAGAAAAGATCATATTCTTGGAACTAATCCATTCCTGTGGGTGTGGGACCTTTTGATTGTATTAGATTCAGCTAAGGGTCTTTTTGAATAGACCACTTTTTATTAAATCACTTTAGAGCCTTTGATTGGATTGAACTATGTCAATTAGGTGTGACTCTGGTTGGCTCTTGGCCCTCTTTTTGGAGTATTATATAAGCAGAGTACTGAAATCAGAAACACAAATAGAAAGAGAGCTGCTGCCATTTTACTCTGCCATGTAAGAGAGGATCCAGGATCTCCTACAGCTGCAGAAAGACAGAGGAACACTGAGAGGGTGAGAGAGAGGACATAAGCTGGAATCACAGAGCAGCATGAAGCTGAAAAGAGGAAGCCCAGAGGAGAGGGGAGAGACAAGACGTTGTGCCTAATCACCCACAGTTGAGCTCAAGGAGAAAGTGAGCCTGGAGGAAAAAGCAGACAGAGACCAGCAGGCCTGCCATTTTGCCTTGCCACATGGTAGGAGTCCAGCACTCAGCTGTAATTCAGTGAGACAGCATCTATGATGATGCTTTGATTTGGGTATTTTCACAGCCTTGGAACTATCAGATCTTTCCCTAATAAATCCTTAAAGTAAAATCCAACCCATTTTCATGTATTTTGCTCCCAGCAGCTTTAGTAAACTAAAACAACTGCTAATAGTGATCCTGGCATCCTGTACTCTTGAAGTGGTTGATTCACAGTAAGATGCCAGCACTTCATATATTATGTAGCAAATATTTCTTCCCACATGTCTTCTGACTTCACAAAGTCTTTCTTCATAATAGAAGTTTCATATTTTAATGTATTGACCCTGTCCATCATTTCTTTGTGTCCTATTTAGGAAAGTTTTCTCAATGCAATATGGAAAGGATATTTTTCTGTATTTGTTCTAATACTTTTTGTAGTTCAATTTTTAACCTTAAGTTTTAAAATTCATCTGGGATATATTTTCACATATTATCATTCCAGATTGAATTATAGAATAAACCTGTTAATTGTATTTAAAATATCCTGTATGGGGAGAGAGAAACAAGATGGCAGATTAAGGGGTGCCAGTGTTCATTTCCCCAACAGCAACATTGCAAAAGCTGTCATACAAACAGGAAGAATCAACTTTATCTGAACTCTGGAAAAAGTTAAAGTGTTGTAGTAACTTGGGGAGCATCAAATAAAGAAAAAGGCAACATAAAAAGGTAGAACTATTTGCACATCTTTATTGGCCCCACTCTCCATTCCCTCCCCAGATCAATGTGGAGCCAACCCACAACCAAATCCCAGGAAAAAGAGAGAAAATATTTAAGGAGTTAACACATCAGAATACTCAAATATCCATATTTCAACAACAACAAAAAAAATCACAAGGCATACAAAAATAAGGCAAATATGGCCCATTTAAAGGAACAAAATAATTTGACAGAAATGTTCATTGAGGAAGACCAGACACTAGACAAGACAAACAGACTTCAAAAAAATTTTGCTTTAAATATGTTCAAAGAACTAAAGGAAAACAACCACAAAGAACTCAAGGAAGAAATAATGGAGCTGAAAAGTTCAATAATTTAAATGAAAAAACTCAGTAGAAGTATTCAACAGCAGATTGGAGTGGGCAGAAGAAAAAAATCAGTGAGCTCTAAGATAGGATAACTGAAATTGTCCAGTCTGAGGAACAGAAAGAATAAACGAATGAAAAAATGTACCAGAGATTAAGAGAATGGTGGGACACTATCAAGTATCTCCAGATACAGATATTAGAGTCCAGGAGAGGAAAGATAGAATAGGACAAAGAGAATAAATGAAGAAACAATGGCTGAAATGTCTCAAGTTTAATGAAACACTTGAATATACTCATCCAAGAATCTCAATGAATACTAAACAGGATAAACTCAAAGAGATCCATGCTGAGAAGCATTATTATAAAATTGGCAAAAGCCAAAGTCAAAGAGAGAATCCCAAAAGCAGCAAGAGGGATGCTCAATTAGATTAAGTGCTGAGCTCTCATCAGAAACCATGGAGGTGAGAAGAAAATGGGATGAAATGTTAAAAATACTGAAAGGAAAAATAAACCTGTCTACTGTTTTTCTGTGTCTGGCAAATCTGCCCTTCCAAAATGAGGAGGAGATTAAGACATTTGCAGATAAACAAAAGTGAAGGAGTTTGTCAACATTTGCCCTGTCCTACAAGAAATGTGAAAAGGCGTTCCTCAGGCATAAAGGAAAGGACATTAGAGAGTAACTTGAAGTTATATAAATAAACAAAGATCTCCATTAAAGGTAACTACATAGGTAAATATAAATGTTAGTACTATTGTATATTTGGATTGTAAGTCCATACTTTACTTCTGATGTGATAAAAAATAAATTGCTTAAAAAGTCATTATAAATTTAGTGTTGTGCAGACAACGTATGAAGATGTAATTTGTGACAAGAACAACATGAAGGGGGATGGAAGGAAATAGGAGCATAGTTTGTGTACACTAATGAAGTTAAATTGGAATAGAATCAAACGAAATTTTATAGATTATGGATGCTAAATGTAAGCCCCATGGAAACCACAAAGAAAATATCACAGAAGGAAATGAGAAGGGATTCTGAAGGGTTCACTACAGAAGATCAACTAAACACAAATTAGGCAAGAAATGGAAGAATGAGGGATATAAAAGGTATAAGACACACACACATACACACACACACACAAATAGCAGAATGGTAGAAGTCCTGCATTATCAGTAATTACTTTGAATGCAAAAGATTAAACCCTCCAAAAGAGAGAGTTTTAAAAAGCTTGACTCAATTATATGCTGTTTATAGGTGACTCACCTTATTCAAAGGCACAAATAGGGTGAAAGTGAAAGGAGAGGAAAATATTCCATGCAAATAGTATGGGAAAGAGAGCTGAGAGGCTAAACAAATATCAGGTTAAATAGACTTAAAGTCAAAAACCATTAAAAGGGATGAAGAGGGGCACTATATATTTATTTTAAAAGTCAATTCAACAAGAAGATCTAACAATATGAAAATATATTGTACCTGATAACAGAGGCCCAAAATATATGAAACAAACACTGACAAAATTGAAGGGAAAAATAATTGTCTCTCCATTAATAGTGTGACACTTCAATACACCACTTTCAATGATAGATAAAATATCTAGACAGAAGATCAATACGGAGATAGAGGACTTGAACAATAATAAACTAACTAGACCTAACAGTCATATATGGAATATTTTGCCCAGCAACAGCAGAATACACATACCAGCTTTTACCACTGCTATTCAAAATTGTGCTGAAATTTCTACCCAGAGCAATTAGTCAAGAAAGGAAGTAAGAGGAATCCTAATTGGAAAGGAAAAAGTAAAACTCTATTTGCAGATAACATGATTGCATATATACATTTAATTTCCAATTTTGATGAGGTCAAATTTATCTTTTGTTTCTTTCATTCCTTGTCTCTGCCAAAGAAGTGGAACTTCAGCCTTTGTTTTCTGCTTCCTTCCATACTTTAAACAATGATAGATCGAAGAAACTATCCACTCAGCACTGCTGATCTTCCTGATGACAAAGGTTCGGCATATCCTTTCAATTCCCAGTCTGACTCCTCCTTTCAAGTGCTCCCATCTCCTTTGTTCTTAGTACTGCCCCTCCTTGGTGGTATTAGCTGGGACTGGGTCCAGTCCCTTGATGAAGGATAATGTACAGTTTTTTTTCTGCATCACGATTTTTCAGCCTGGGGCCAAGCAGGAAACAGTTGGACTCTTCACACAGGATAACTAATGAGACTAAATGGAAAATTTATCTAAGAAGGTGTAGGAAAAGTGTAAGAGAATCAATCTAGGGATGTGTCTCACCCTGATATTGGTAATATCTGGGAGATTTTACAATTCCTAGACTTGGAGGGACAAGTGGAGGAAGTAGTTATCAGAACTCTGAAATTATAGCATCAGTTGTAGAAGAGAATCTCATCATAGGAGCTATGACTTTAAGTGGAAAACATCAACCCGTGACTCAGCTGTGAAGGAGCTGGGAAAGCAAGTATCCCATTCTTACTCTCCTCCTACTTCTGGTCTCTAACAGGATCTATTTTGGGTTGAATCCACACTGAAGAAAGGATATGGGTCTACCGTTGATGAAGCCCACAAAAGTTAGTCTCTCAAGGTCAGAGCAGATGAAGAAGGATGGGATTGAATATGGAGGATAAATGGGGAATAGCAGGCACACAGGTTTATAGCCATTTATGAACTCTTAGATCCCTTTCCCTTAAGAGTCAATGATTCTCTCCTGTAAGAGAATGGAGCATGGCCTTGCCGACTTCTTGATTTTGAACTTCTAATCTCCAGAACTGTGAGATAATAAATTCCTATTGACGAAGCCAACTAGTCTGTAGTATTTTGTTGCAGCAGACATGGCAAACTAAGACAATCTGGAACTACATCTTTTCTTAGCCTCTTCTTTTCCCCACCATGCTTGCCCCACTCTCTTAAAGGTTTCTCCTGAGAACATTCCTTCAGTACAACACTTGCCAAAACAACTGTCTCAGGGTCACTTCTAGAGAATATGACATAAGACATATAACCCAGTAATTTTCAGATAAGTGAGAAAACAAAACAAATTTTAAAAACAGTAAAAGAGAAGTAGATGAATAAATTATATTATTTTGAGGAGGAAAAAATCAAGCTAGAAACAAAACAAAACAAAAAATTATAGATTTGACCACTTAAAAATGTTAAAAGTCAAGATATGAAAATCAAATACACTGGAAGAAATTTGGATAGTATTTGAGTCAGGGAGTTAATATAACTAAAAATAACCACAGCCCAGGGGGAAAATGGTCAAAGACTGTAATTTATAAAGGGAAAAAAAAATGACCAGAAAAGTAATATAAAACTCAAATTAAAGCGAAGTTGTTCCATGTTTTGGGTATAGCGTATGAATTATTTTTCTATTTGTAAATTATATTCCTCAATGTTGGTAAGAATGTGGAGTAAAAGACATAACACTATGATGTTGGAATCATGTTGGGAATGTAATTTGGCATTTATTTTCTGGTAAGCATTTTTAAGCACATTATTTAAAATTACATATATTTTCTTATGAAGAAATTTCATTTTGTTTATTTTCAGGACTAGAGATATAGTTCAAAGCTTTTAAAATAGAATGCTTGTTTTACTCTTGTCTATTACATGAAGAAGTTGGAAAAGGCTAAATCCTAAAGATAATACATTGAAGAAGTAAGTAATGGTTAAAAAAAAAAAAAAGCTCTGATAGTTTTGTATATTATGCTTTTACAGTCTCACAACCATCCTATTAAGTAGGTATTAATATTATTCACATTTATAAAGGAGATAACCAGGTCTCAGAGAAGTGAAATAACACCCAGGATCAAAGGTCGATTCACCTCTGGAACCATCTTTAACTCTCAACCAATATGTAATTCTATCTTTGCTTAATCTGGTATAAAACATAAACATTAAAAATCAGATTATACAAGCACATTTATTGACTTGAACATGTTCAGAATATCTTGCTAAATGGAAAAAAATAGAAGGTAGTATATGTAGTATGGGAGATCTGTTTTGTATAAAGAAAAATTACAAGCCCTTACAGTTCCTCCTTAAAATTTCTTCATGGAATTATAAATATGTGCTGCTGTTCAAAGGTTTCATATAATTACAATAGACAAGACTACAGGTGGCCCCACCTCCTAGTTTCCAGGTACTTAATATGCTCTTCTCGTGATTCCAGGTAAGAGCTGCCATTTGCTTCTAACCAATAAAATATGGCAAAGGTAATGGAATTTCAATTCCATGATTAGGTTATATGATTTTTTTATCCTCAAAGTACCAAAGAGTGGCCTCTAGGAGATGGCAACAAGACTTATTCGAGTCCTAAGACAGCAAAGAAATGAATTATGCCAACAAGTTGAGTACATTTGGAAGTGAATTCTTTCCTGGTCAGTCCTTTCGATGAGAACACAGCACAGCCAACCTCTTGTTTGACCCTGATGGTCCCTAAGCAGAGGACCTAGTTAAGCCATGCCTGGACTCCTGACCAACAGACACAACGAGACAGTAAATGTCTGTTGTTTTAAGCTGCTAGGTGTGTGGTTATTTGTTATATGACAAGGGATGCTAAGACACATAGGTTCCTTGGAGTGGGTTTCACAGATTGGTCCATATGAGAAGTTCAATCCAAACTGATGCCTACTATTCTATTCATCTGGAGTTAGACATCCAATTTGGGAACATAAAAACTATCCTAAGTCCTTTACATATACTACTTGTTATATCTTTAAAACAACTGTCTGAGGTTGTTAATATTATCTCCTCTTGTTGTTGAAGAAACCAAAACATGGAGAGTTTACTTGAGGAATAATAAATAATTCAACCTACCTTCAAGTTTTATTGCCTTAGAGAAACAGGAAAAGATAGTGAGTAATTAAATTAAGTTGATTTGACGATGGTGCTAATTTTTTCTAGTTATTTTAAGAGGATAAGAAACAAAAAGTAACTAAAATATTCATAATCTTCTAAGAAATTTTAAATGACTATTATTATAATTAACATGTCATATAGCTTTACAAATGTTAAAGACCCTGTCTTTCTAACCTGCATGTTTTCAGGTAAGAACTTCAAAGCAATTTGTCTATGCAATGAAAAGAGCATCAGAAGAATCTAGATTCTCCAACTTACTCCTTATGTAACTACAGAAATTGCCTTGTGTTTTAAGATAATTTTTAAATTGTTCTTCTAATGCTTGTTATGTTAAATATCAGAGTTGTCAGTTTAGTTCATATATCATTAGTCTTTCTTAATACTATAAATAAAAATTATCAACTTTCTCAATTCCTTATTAAAATTGCAAATAGTTTATGCTGAACCTCTTGCCAGCAACCAGAGTCAGGACAAGTAGTTAATATATTATGAGGCATCCCTAAGAGCTATATTTATATTAATAGATGAGCTGGTAGTTTTTTAAGAACTCAGTTTATTACAAGGATTTCTCAATGGAAAGATATAATAATAAATAATGATCCAAGCTATTACACTAACAGTATTTAGAGTTATTGGAAGCATTGCTTGAGTTCCTTTCAATGGTCCACAATAAACTGAATGTAAAAGGGCAAGTATGCAAATCACAACAGTTGTACATGAACATTTTCCTTAAACATCTAAAAGCAACTGATTCCCATTAATGGTTTAGAAATGTAAGGATTTTAGGCACTACTAATTTTAAAACAAGACTTTTTTCTTTTTCACCAAAATGCCTGGCATCATGCAAGTTCTTTTGCCAAATCCTAGAGTATGTACTTTATCTTTTACATATTACTATTGTAAGTTTGAAAGTCATTTAAAGAGTTTCAGTTCAAAAAGATTAGTTCTAGGAATATTTCAGAACGCCTATTATATACCAGGAACTTCACTAGACTTGAGAAGAGTAGGGAATAAAACCATAAAAAGCCATGACCTCTTTGCTCACAGTTCAGTAGACACACAGAGGTATAAACAAATAATTTCAAGTTGATGACTGTTCTGTTGGACCATGTCAAAATGCAAGAATACAGTGTACACTTGTGAACCTGTGCCTGCCTTAAAGAAGCAGAAAAGATTTCACAGAAGAGGGAGCAGCAGAACCAAGGCTTAAGAATGAAAAGCAGTTTGCCAGGACCATGAATGGAGAAACATATTCAAATAGGTTTTTATCTATTTTTATTACTTTTACTACTGCTGTTATGCTCACATCCCTTTTATCTTCAGCCCAAATATTTCTCCTGTCTTATAACCTTACATCAAATTGGTGACACAATATCTCTATTTGGATGTCCCCAACCTCAAATTTACCAACTCTAGTTTCATTTCTATCCAGCTCCTCCATAACCTGCCCCTTCTTTTTATCAGTAAATGGCATAACTTCCTATTCACTTCAACAGGCAAAACTCTTGATTAACTTTGAATCCTCATTTTCTTTCATCACCCATATTCAATAAGTCCCTAAGTTTAGAGAATTCTACTTGTGTTCTATCTCCCAAACCATGCACTTCTTTTCCCTATATGTCTATGTTTTGGTTCAAGTCCTCACATGTTTTCCCTTGAAATATAATAACATCCTAATGGGCCATCTTGCCTTCAACTAAATGGCCATCCTGGTTCCTTTGACATTTTCTCTAAGCTAAGATGAAGTTGCCTCTCTGAAAAATACATTTGATTGAATCTCCCTCACCTCACCTCCACCCCCATGCTTTTATAGTCTTCCAGTGGATCCCCTTTATTGCTGACAAGGTAAAATCCAAGCTCCTCATCTCATGACTTAGGTTCTCCTACCTTTCCAAACGCACATCCAGATCTCTGCCCCCATTCTCCAATAGGCACCATGCTTTCTCTATTCTTGGCTCTTCACAGAAGCTCTACTTCTGTTCCAGTGACCTTCTTATCTCTCTCCACCCTCTCCCTAACTTCTATTTACCGTTCAAGTCTCTGTTCAGGTGACACTTGTTCCGGGAAGACCTTTCTCATTTCCATACTCTCTTACCTTGGTAGATGTTCCCTTTCTGCTCCCCCCAAACAATTTAGGGTTGTCATACTACAGTTTAACTGCTTACTGGCCCATATCTCTCATTAGACTTTGAGGTCTCATGAATATCTTAAGTGTTTCAAGAGTACATATATTAGCTACAGCAACTGGTAAATAGTTATTTTTTGCAATATGAGTAATTTCTACCTAAAAATATTGTTTTGGTTTTTTAAAAGAATTTTACAAAAGAATAATTTTTTGAAAATTTTCATTTGTTAGTCAGACTTGCTTCACTTACCTGAAAGATATTCCTTAAAAGAGGGCTATCATAACCTACAGAATTGAGTAGGAGAGAGTGTAAACTATAATGTAAACTATAATCCATCCTTAGGGGCAATGCTCCAGAATGTGTTCATCAATTGCAATGAATATACCACACTAACGCAAGAAGTTGTTAATGTGGGGAAAAGTTGGAGGTGTGGGGAGTGGGGTATATAGGAATCCCTTCTATTTTTGTGTGTAACATTTTATGTAATCTAAATATCTTTTAGAAAAAATAAAAAATATATTTTTAAAAAAAGAGGCCTGTGAGAAATAAAAGAGATGAAAACAAGATAAAGGACAATACTCTTCAAAATTGAATGTCTATAAAGCAAAAATATGCATTTATTTTAAACATACCTATTAGTTTTCAGTTAATGTAGCAGGGCTGACTTTACAGCAGTTAATGAAACTGGCATATTGTCCATGAGTATATGTTGGACAATGTATTTTGTGCTTATGGCTTGGAGACAAATCACCTTTGTTTGAATCTGGACTCTTTCACTTTCTAGCTGTGTAAACCTTCTGTGTCTCAGTGTTCTCACCGCTAGAGTTACAGAGGAGAAACATGTATAGAAGGGGAACAATTTAGAGTAATAGAATCACAGTGCAGTAGAGCTTTCACAACTCATTCATTTTCTTTATCTCATTCATAGCAGCTTTGTGAGATTGATAATCTCATTCTATGAAAATGTGGTTGCACACTACAATACATGTAACATTTTAAGACACTGCCAAGGGAAGCGGCTGTGGCTCAATCAGTAGGGCTCCCGTTTACCATATGGGAGGCCCCGGGTTCGGTTCCCTGGGCCTCCTGGTGAGGGCAAGCCCACCCGCGTGGCGTGGTTGGCTGACCCAGCGAGCACAAGCAGCAAGGGGGTATAAATGAATAAATAAATAAAATCTAAAAAAAAAAAAAAAAAAAAAAAAAAAAAGATACTGCCAAGTTCACAGTAAGTTTTCCATAGACAGCCATCCTTATTAGTGTTGTTTTTGAAGCACAGATTTGGCTGGAACATAGAAACTTAAGAGAATCCCAAATCCCAGCTCTCTGGCTCCTTCATATAACTCAAAGGAACCTATATTGAACTTCTAGTAAGGCTCAAGCACTACTATTTTGCCAAAGAATCAAAACAGAAATATATATTACAGGTGGGGCGAAAAAGTTACTGAGTGAATATGTGAGTGAGCAAGTGAGAATGCTCACACATTAATCACATCACTTTGTGAGAAAATACTGGCCATATGTTGATTTCCCTGACAGAAAACTCAAATTCCAGATGCCCTTGTTAAAAATTAGACACATTTCTAAAATGGGCAAATCTATAGAGAAAGGAAGTAAATTAGTGGCTACCTTCTTTAGGGACAGGGTTAGGGGAGACTGGGCAGTAACTGCACGTGGGTACAAGGATTCTTTCTGGGCTGAGGAAAATGTTCTAAAATTAGATTATGGTGTTGGCTGCACAACTCCATAAATATATTAAAAACCATTGATTGTTCTCTTCAAATAGGTTAATTTTGTGAAATGCAACTTACAGATGAATAACGCTGTTTTTAAAAAAAGAAAAGTGAGCAACAACAACAAAAATATAGACTTCTATCAAACATGCTTATGAGTGAGTCAATGAATGAGTCGGCGAAAACAAAGCTGAAATATCATGTTATTTTCCAGGTATAGGCAACCTCTCTTTAAACTACCTTCTGGCTCATTAAAGGCCATTTATAAATATATATTCCGTTGGTTTTATGCAGCATTTTAACGGGCTGCTTATACTTGACCGCCATCTAGTGGTAACAAGCTAACTGCTCTTTTTTGAAAACAACCAAATTAAAATAATCTCATTCAGTATGATAGGTTATAGATTTTAAACCTCCTGCACACAGTTTCTCTCACTCAGCTTTCACAACAGTTCTACGAGATTCATGTTTTTGTACCTATAGTGTAAGATAATAATATGTACTATGCATAATATCTATACGTTGCTTTGTCTCCTAATGTCTGCCTTTTCTGTATTGTGATCATAGAACACTGCTCTTTTGGATGCATTGGTCAGCTTATGACACGAACTGTCCTGCCTCACCTGTCCCAAATGACTGGAAAAGGTAGTAGCTCAGGGGAAGGGTATGTGGCCCAAGCTTATCTTGTCAGAGACTCCCTTGAGGTATTCAAATAGAAGTCATTAAAATATCATAAGTTGTAAGGATGTGAATGCAGAGCTGCCCTTAGCCATGGGTCCTCCCTGGTGGTGAAGACAGTATTGGAAAATAAAGCTACTCTGCATAGAAGGCAGAGAAGAGACTCCCAGAGTGGATGAGATATAAACCTTGAGTGACTGAAATCAACTTGAATCCATGTAAGTCATGACAACACAGGGGGAAGTAGCTCCTCAAGAAGGAGGCAGTCAATTCTGCTGATATCGAGGGATTCCCTTGATCCAACTGTGCCTATCCCCAGACGTTCCATTTACGGTCATTATATATATATATTCTTTTAAAAGCCATTTTGGAATGAGTTCTGTCACCTACAACCAGAAAAGAACCACGCATATATAAATTCTGTTCCATAGTAAGGGGGTATGGGATGGTAGTAGAGCCACATGTATCCTGGACTGTTTGGAAAGTTCTATACTACCTATAACATTTTAGGTTATTTAGTAATGGCACTGTCTTTTACTCTCAAAAAAAGACTCAACTAGATAATAATTTATATGAAACCCCTCATGGTGATTTAGTTTCTTGGGAAGGAAGAGTTAATTCCTGATATGGATCAGAGCAGGAATGGTGGAAAACATAGATGCTTTTACATTTCCTGTGTAACACTATTACACATTCTTTTGCACCTTGAGCCATGTAGAAAATCTATTTCTAGGGTTGCCAGATCTAGCAAATAAAACTACAGGAAGCCCAGTTAAATTTGAATTTCAAATAAACTATGAAAACAGCGGGGCATACTTAACACTAAAACAAAATATGTGTTGATTATATGAAATTCAAATGTAACTGGGTGTCCTGTATTCTATCTGACAATCCTATCACTAACCCCTCCTTACTGACATTAGGGTAATCTACCTAGTAATAGCACACACCCACTCCCTTCTTCCCCTCTGTTAATGACAATTTGTACTTGGCCCTCCTGACTTTTGCAGGAGAGCAGCCATCCATTGGGACATTCAAATTCCCATTCACGAGGAGACGCAGGATAATACCTGTAGAACACAATAGGACACCTGATAATTGGTATGGATGCGGGAGTACAGGCAACCCTTAGACCAGGGATTCTTAGCTTTTTGTTCCACAGACCCCTTTGCCAGTCAGGTGAAATGAATAGTACTGCAATTTATGTATTGCAAACATTCATAAGTGAAGAAAATGTTAGGTTTCAGTTAGAGGTCAGAGAAAATAAAGAAAATAAGTTGATTTTTTTCATTTCAAGCAGACGGACCCTCTGAAATCTTTCCACGGACTAGGGGTCCATGGCCCCTGATTAAGAACCCCTGCATTAGGCTACCAGAGGGAGAATGGATGTGTTGCTTTTATCTGTCAAACATGCTTAATTCACATAATAACCCTATGAACTATATCCTATTAATATATATTCTTCAGGCTTCACCCTTCTCCCATTTTACTTGATCCTAAAGAATAAGAAATCATTTAACACATCACCCAGTCTCATGGGGTAGTAGGATATATATAACCCAGACTGGCTCGAACTTAAAAACAACTTTTCTGAATGGAGTAAGTAGTTCAAAAATGAGCAAAGGCCCCAAAGCAAGCCAATCTAATTCCTACAAATGAAACCAAGGAGAAACAACCATGGCCAAGAAATAGGAAGACAGAGCTCAGATCACATTATTTAGCCTGTAGATTCTGCTATTCCTAGAGACATTTACAATCCTAGACTCCTCGTTACTTGAGATGGTGATCCAAAGAGTTATTAATTAATCCATGAGTCTATGATGATACTTAAAAAGGTGAGAAAGGCAAGGCAGAGAGAAAGAGAAACAAGTGAAATGGGAAACATCAAATAAACATTTATTTACTCAAGAATGGCACAAAGGATTGATAGACCTTGTACTATCAAAGGGGTTCTTAACCTTTTTTGTTCCATGGACCCCTTTGCCAGTCAGATGAAAACCATGGGCCCCTTACTAAGTCCACACTATATGGTGAATTATTTAATAAATATATCACACCTGCACCAACATGGCCCCACAAAAATAAAGTTTTTTTAAAATTTCAATTCAAGTTCACGGACCCCTTGTTAAGAACCCCTGACTTAGATAAGCATCTTTATTTAACCCCCAATCAAAACATCAATGGATTCTAAAATAAGTGGAAAATTGGTGGGGAACAGACTAAACTCATTATCTCAAAGTCTTACTCCATCCAGTACTTTTTACCAAGGGAAAAATAGATCTTTACACTGAAATATTCTGGGGGATACCATCTTAACCAAGTGATCAAATTTAGTGGAGCCAATAGGGAGACAACCATCACTATGTGCTTCCTGATGTGGCACCATAAGTATATAATCTCATGTATGTACCATTCTTGACAATAGAGCTTCACCCGAATCTAATGATTCCGACAAATCAGATAAGTCTAGAATGTAGAATGTCCCAGGGGTTGTTCAAGATAATAAGATAGTAAAGGAGCTTAAAAGCCAAATGCAAATCATGAGCCTTGGATTTTAAAAATATATCAAAGATATTTTTGGTAGTTGGAAAAATTCAAATATCAAATGTATTATTAAATCATTATTCAATTATTATTCATATTCTTAAGCATGATAATGCTATGATGGCTTTCAAGGAAAATGCCCTTATTCTTAAGCAAAGAGTGGCATTCTGTGAAAGGCAACATAGTATCTGCAGCACAGTTTAAAATATTTTTCAGAAAAAAATATACAAGTGGGGAGGGGAAAATGTAAATATGGCAAAATATTAATTTATGAATCTAGCAAAAGGCTTATGGCCACATTCAATTTTCTTTTATGTAGATTGAAATTATTCAAAATAAGTTGTTTGAGAAATAAAGAAATCTTTACTCTTTCAGAATGTAACAGAAGACCAGGAAACTGGATGTCTTAGTTTGCCAGAAATGCTATAACAAATACCACAAGATGGGTAGGCTGAAACATTGAGAATTTACTGTCACATGATTTGGTTGACCAGAAGTCCAGCATCAGGTCTTGACAGGTCTTTCTTTCTCCCAGAGTCTGTAGTGTGCTGGCGAGAACTTGTCACAATCCTTGGGGTTCTTTGGCTTGCTTCTCTGCCTCCATCACATGGTTTCTTCTTCTGACCTCTACTTCTCCTACTCAAACATCTGTGTCTGTCTAGATTTGCTCTCCTTACAGAAACTTCAATCATACGGTCAAGGCCTACCCTACCCTGATTCAATTTGGCCTCATCTAAATAGGATCTTCAAAGTCCCTATTCACAAAGGAGTCCACACCTTAACTAATAATAAATAACATTTCCAAAGGCTATAGTTACAAATGGACTCACACTCATAGGAATGTGGATTAAGACTTGAACCTGTCTTTTGTGGGGTACCTGATTCAATCCCCAACACAGGTTAAGGCGTTTTACCAGTGATGCAGAATTATTCAACAAAAAGAAAGTACCAGACTAGCTTGTTTTATTTGGATATATAGACTAGTAGTCTGAGAGTCAGAAGATTTGATTAGAAGAGGGTTCATCTCCTGCTACCTGGTTGAATTAAGCAAATAATTTAATTCCTCTGAACCTTAGTTTCTTCATTTATAAAAGAAATTTTTTCTGACTCACAGTTTTCATAAGAGTCACATGTCTCAAATCACGTGGAACAGATCTGCAACTGGTAGGTGTTCAATTAATAGAAGGTAAATCCAGAGCTGGGATAGAATCCAAAAGACCAGAATCAGAGCTGGACACGGCCTACTTTTTCTAATATTTATATTCTTATGTCACTCCCTCAGCTGAAGAATGACAGCTAAACCCAAGACAGAAGTGGATCAGGTCATTAGCGGAGGATTCAGAAAGGCTGTGATCAGTGCTACACCCATTTCCAGAATCATCTACCCTTGGATTCAAGGTAACAGGAGCCAGGTTTTCTCCAAAGATAGTTTCACACTATTTCCTTTCATTTATTTTTTTTATTAGAGCAGTTGTAGGTTTATAGATAAATCATGCAGGGAGTACAGATTTCCCTATTATTAACACTTTGCTTTAGTGTGGTAACTTTGTTACAATTGTTAAAAATATTATCATAAGTATACCATTAACTATAGTCCATAATTTACATTAAGGTTTACTCTTTGTATTGTATGGTTCTATTTTTTTGTTGTTGTTGTTTTTAATATAAATTTTTATTCAGGTAACAAAAATACAACCGAAGATTTCCCATTTTAACCACTTACCTGGCAGGGAAGATACCTTATTCATGAAGGTGGTTTTCCCAGGGTGAGGCTTATGCATTGTACACTTTTTTAAAAATTCAGATTTAACAGTCATCCAAAGGAGTTCTTGTAAAACTCCTTTTACAAGAAAAGGAGTTCTTGTAAAGCTCCTTTTACAAGGGAGTAGATATGGCTCAAGGAGTTGAGCACCCACCTCCCACATGGGAGGTCCCGGGTTGAGTTTCTGTTGCCTCCTAAAGAAGACAAACAAACAACAAGCAGACAATGAGCAGACATTGAGCAAAAACAATGAGCAGTCAAAGAGAAAAAAAACAAAGAGCAGACATCAAGCAAAAAACAAATGAGCAGGGAGCGGATGTGGCTCAAGCAGTTGAGTACCTCCCTCTCCTGGGTTTGGTTCCTGGTGCCACCTAAAGAAAAAAAAAAACAAAACAATGAGCAGACAACCAGTGAAAACAACGAGTAGACGAGTGCAAACAGTGAGCAAACAGACAAAGGCGCCATCTTGCAGGGGAAAGCTGTTGGTAAACATCTAAAAAAAGCAACTCCTTTATTTTTGGTAGGTAGGGTATGAACTTGAACAAATATATTGGGATTTAACTTCATCTGGAAAGTTGCATAAGGGTGGACAACTCCAAGCAGGGCATCTCCAGAGCTCTGTGCCATGATCTTTCTTCAACCAGGTGCAAGTTGTATTTCTCTGAGAAACCTGTGCCTCCTTCCTCTTTGGTCTCATGATCCTGAGTTTTATAAGCAGTGTGTTTCTTGAAGGTCTGGTTGATGAATGCATGACAAAATATTTCTCTATTTACCTTCACTAGCATCTGTCCTTCAAAACATTTAATACAAAGAAGACTTTACATTTTGATCCTTGATCAATACTTCATTATGGAATATTTTTATGTAATCTGACATCTCTTTAAGCAGTTTACTTAAAAATTTTCTCTGACATAAATTCTTTAAACCAGTGCTAAGTATGCAAAATTTTCTCTGAGCTGAATGATTAATTATCGCTCAAGTCAAGCAAAATCTATGAATGTCTTATCAAGGGGTTTGTAAATTATGCCTTCTGATTAGCTTCAAGATTTATCTTTTGAACTCATCTTATCCTTCCTTGGAGGAACAATAATCCAATTACTCAGATCCCAATATATATTAGTTCTTAAGAGTTTTATCCCTCTCACACTTCAACTGAAATACTAAATAAGCATGTAAATCCTTATTTTCCCTGAGTCAGCACTAAGCTTTCACAATAAAGAAAAAGCAACAATGAAGAGGAATCATCATATATTAATTGAGAAAACAGTAAAAGCAGGTAGAGTTTTACAACAATAAGATAATAAGTAAAGGGGAGTAGAATAATATGGGTTTAACTACTTTGTTATTTCTTGCTCATTAGAAAGAAGAAATAAAAATAGTTTCCAATTAATTTCCAGACTTACCGGTGTTTTCTTGTTTGTTGTAAGAAAATTACCATGGAAAATAATAGAAGCAAATGGACAGATTATTTGCACTCAAAAATTAATTTTATGACACCTCCTTCTGTATAAAGAGCAGAAAACTTTATTTTTTTCCCATTTGCTTTGCACATTTGTGCTTCTATGGTCCATCCAAAGAATCAGACCTGTTGTAGCACTGTTACGTGTTATCACAAAGGACAGGAGACCCCATTGTGTTTTTCTGAAGATTATTTTATTTTATTTATTTATTTATACCCCCCACCCCTCCCAGATGGTTCTCTCATCTGTCTGCTCATTGTTTGTTTGCCTTCTCTAGGTGGCAACAGAACCGAACCCGGGCCCTCCCACAAGAGAGCTGCAGCCTCTACTGGTTTGTGGCATTTGCTTGTTTAGGCGTCTGCTCGTTGTGGCAGGGTATGGTGTCTAATGCATTGAGGTGGGATGCGGCATCTAGCTCATTGTGGCAGGTGCAGGCATCTAGCTCCTTGCAGCAGGGTGTGGTGTCTCGCTTGCTGCAGCAGGTTGTGGCATCTGGCTTATCCCAGCAGGTGCAGGCGTCTCTTCATCTTCTTTAGGAGACATTGGGCCCAAACCCAGAATCTTCCATGTGGTAGGTGGGTGCCCAACTGGTTGAGCTACCTCTGCTTCCCTGCCATTGTTTTAATTTGATAAGATGGTATTTTTAGGAAAAATTACTTTTGCTTGCCAAGAATCAGATAAAATTCCCATATTAAAAATAGAGTATAAATGAATCCTCTCTTACCCCATTTCCCAAACAGTGCACAGTCAGATATATACACTGATGAGGAATAAATTTTGAAACATACAAGAAATGATTCTCTGGAGACAACCAAGTCCTATGGTCAGGGCAGATAGCTCTGGAGTTTGGTGCCTTGCCAGTGGGCCCTACTTTGGAGTTTGTGCTCCTGAGAGTGACAGAGTTGGACTCAGTTATGTCTTCCCTACACGTGGCTCATCTGTTCCTTCTATTTAACCCTATACTTGGTGCTGGAGTTTGTAGGTATACGTCCAAGAGACTGGAATCTTTGGACTGTCCATGTGCCAGCTGGGCCCTGGACCTTAGCAGAGCTGCAACACCTACTCTCCAGTTCATTGGACTCACCCAGGATAACAAGGAGGTGAGGATTGACAACCACCATACCAAGGAAACGAAAGAGCCTACAACTGCAAACAAGAGAGCCCCATCCATCAGCTGTATGGGATGGAAGACCCCACTCAATTAGAGGTGAAGTGGGCATCACCATCCCAGAATCCTCAGGATTGGGGAATGAACTATGGACTAGAGAGGACTTACTGGTATTCTACTATAGATTTTTTGTGATTCTAGCAATGGAAGTAATTACAACATTGATGTGGAGGCAGTGACCACTAGAGGTTCTGAGGTCAGGGAGAGGGAAAACAGGTATAATATGGGGTCATTTTCGGGACTTGGGAAATGTCCTGAATGACATTGCAACAACAGATATAGGCCATTTTTTTTTTTTTTTTTTTTTTTTTTTTTTAGACTTCATCAATATTTTTATTGTTTTTTCTCCAAAGAAGACCCAGGTAAGAAGATGAAAAGACAATCTTCAGGCTAGGAGAAAATATTTAGAAATCACAAATCTGAGAAAGGACTCCTATCAAGAATATGTAAAGAATTCTTCTACGTCAACATTAAAACAACCAAAAACAAAAACAATCCAATTAGGAAATAGGAAAAAAGACATGAAGAGAAATTTTACTCAAGAAGAAATATGGATTGCAGATAAGCACATGAAAAAATCATGCTAACGATTAAGGAAATAAAAATAAAATGACAAAGAGATATTACCAAATATTCAACAGAATGGCTAAAATAGAAACATGGTGACAATGCCAAATTCTAAGGCAATGGAGAAACTGGCTATCTAAACTTTTTTTTTTTTTTTTTTTTTTTTTTTTTTTTTTTTTATTATGGGTAAAAATCAAAATTCTCACAATACATACAAACATTTGTAAAATGATATATAAATATATATGCATATATGTGTATTTGCTTACAAAGATGTTATTTTTTATATATATATATACATATATTTTAAGAGGTGCTTAGATTACCTAAAATATTATACGGAACCCACTCGGATTCCCATGTTGCCCACCTCCCACACCTCCCACCACATCCAAAACAAACATCTCCCATAGTGTGGCCCACCAACCTCAATGAACTTACACCTCCTGGAGCCTTGCCACCAACCATAGACCACAGTTCACACTGTAGACCACACTCTCTCCCACTCAGTTCTGAGTGGTGTGTGCTGATTTAAAATGGCCTACATCCATTGCCACAACAGTACTCAGGACAACCTCCATTTTATATCTTCCCCTAACCTGTAGAATTGTGTGGGAGAGAGTGTAAACTACAATGTGAGCCATGGTCCATGCTCAATGGCAATAACCCAGGATACATTTATCAATTGCAAAGAATGTGTTACACTAATGAAGGATGTTGTTTATGTGGGAGGGTGTGGGAGGTGTGGGGAGCAGGGCATATGGAAATCCCTATATTTTTTTGTGTAACATTTATGTAATCTAAGTATCTTTAAAAAAGAATTTTTTTTTAAAAGAAATGATTGATCTACTCACATGGATCAATATCATCAGGAGGTAATGTAGAACCAAAAGACCAAAACTATTTATACAGCTCTAATTGTAAGAGACTCATATATTCCCTTTATCATATTGGAACAACCACGATAGTACCGAAAACCTTCCATAGGACCCTATGAAAACCGTGCTTGTAGAACATTAGGTACTTTTATTCACCATACTAGAAGAGGACTTCTCTGCCTCTATTATTTGAAACCATGCACTTGGAACTGGACTAGGATAACAAAAGAAAAGAAATGCCATTCCTTGGTGCCTCTCTTTGTGAAGACTTGTTAACTCCAAGTCTGCTGCCAGCTCTGTCTGGTTCACAGAAAATAGGATGTTCAGTGAAGCTGTACCTGAAAAAGCCAGTGTTATTTTTCTTTGTATTTTAGCTTGCTTTGCAAGTGACCTCAATCATATATTCTCTAAGGTACAAAGGGATTTAATTTACAAAATCTTCTAAGTGACTGATCGCTTTTATACCAAGGGCTTCAGAGCTGGATCATCAGCTACAAACACGCTTGCTCAAAAAGGAAAATAAAGAAAAACCTAGTTTTTTCAATTTTCTAATAAATATAGAAAAATATGACAATTCATGGGAACTTTCAAGAGATTAAGGAACTATTCAGATGATTCTTTTTGTGAAATGCTGTGTAATATGCATAGATTGCTGCTATCCAATAATATGTCAAGCTTCTTTCTGTTTCTTAATAGGGAGATTTGTCTCTTGTCAACTGTCTCTCTCTGTTGTAATAAAGAAGTTAATGATGTACATCGGGACCCTCCAGTATACTATTCTCATTTTCTTGATTATATTCAAGAAAAAGCATTATCATTCCCAATGGGGAAAAAATGGTTAAGTTGACTGCTGGGTGAACATACATCAGTTGAAACAAGAAGTCAATTATTATGGAAAGAAAAATATCTTTAGTATAAAGGTTTGTTATTAATGGGAAAATCTCTCTCTCCTTTTATTTTATTTTTTTAAAGAATAGGACCTTTACCTTTTTTAGTTAAAAATCCAATGTCTTCTTTCTAGACGTTAATTGAGTAGTTAATAAAAAATAGTGCCAGATACCATAACAGTAACAGAAAACAATGTGATTTTATTAATATTTAGAGCACAATTAAGCAGAATATTTAACTGGATTCTTTTAGGTTTATTTGAGTATAATTTATAACCCATAACCTTTAGTCATTGTAAGTGTATAATTCAATGAGTTTTAATAAATATATAGAGTTAAGGCACTATCACCACAATCTGATTTTAGAACATTTCCATTTGCCTGAAAATTCCCACTAGTTAATCTGTACCCATTCCCATCCAAACTCCCAGGAAACCACAGTCACTGAAAGATGCCTTTTCTAGATAGTTTGTACAACTGGAATCATACCCACCATATGAAGACTTTTGTATCTGGCATCTTTCCTTTAGCATAATGTCTTTTAGATTCTTCCACTTGTAGGAAGATTCAGTACTTACTTTTTATTGCTGAATAGTATTTCACTGAAGAGCTATATCACATAGTGTTTACCCATGCCCCAGTTGATGGGTTTTTGAATTATTGTCATTTTGAGGCTATTATTAATAATGATGCTGTGAACATTCCCAGTATGGACAGATGTGGACATATCTTTTCATTTCCCTTATGTAGAAATTCCTGGATACATCCCAAAGAGTAGTATATGTCCCCAACTTGTTCTTCTTTTATCAAAATTGGTTTGACTATTCTACACCTTTTGTATATCCATATAAATTTTAGGATCAGGTTGTCAATTTGTACATAAAAGCCTAGTGGGTTTTGATAGGGATTATGTTGAAGCTATAAAATGGTTTTGGGGAGAATCAATATCTTAGCAATATTGTCTTCCAATCCATAATCATGGAACATTTTTCCATTTATTTGGGTCTTTAATTTCTCTCAGCAATATTTTATAATTTTCAGTGTACAAATCTGGAGTTTTGTTAAACTTATTCAAGTTATTATTATTATTTTGATGCTATTTTAAATTTTAAAAGTTCTTATTTTGACTGTTATATTATTGTTCATAGATAGTATATAGAAAGCAACTGATTTTAAATAAACTAATTTTAGAATATCATATTTACAGAAAAGTTTCAAAGATAATGAAAAAAAAAGTTCCTCTGTACTCTAAACCAAGTTCCCACTATTATTAACAATATACATTAGGATGGCATATTAATCACAATTATTTAACCACTATTGATAAATTATTATTAACTGAGTCCATAGTTTATTCAGATTTCCTTCATTTTTAAATAATGTTCTTCTTCTTTTCCAGGTTCCCACATTTCATTTAGTCTTCATATCTCTTAGTCTCTTCTTTTGTGTGAAAGTTTCTCACACTTTCCTTGTTTTTGATGATCATATTTGAGTGTACTGGTCAGGTAATTTGTAGATTGTCCATCACGTCTGTTGTCTTTCTCATGACTATAATGAAGTTATGGGGTTTGAGCAGGAAAATGATAGAAGTAAATTGCCAATCTCATCATAAGACACTGAGTTTTCATACTGTCAGCCTGCCATAACTACTAATGTTATCTTGACTCCAGGCTGAGATAGAGTTTGTCAGGTTTCTCCTCAGAGACGTTACTCTCTTTTGGCCGTTTCCATACTGTACTCTTTGAAAGGAAGTCTCTATACACAGTCCCACTGTGAGTGGGGAGATATGGTCCACATCCTTGAGTGTGAAGTACCCACATAAATTATTTGGAATTCTCCCGTGTGAGAGTTTCATCTATTCTCCTCTATTCATTTATTTATTCAATTGCCTATTTATATTGATATGGACTATTGATATGTAATGTGTATTTTATGTTAAGATAAAATGGTAATTTATTTAGTTCGTTGCTCAAATTTTTCCGATTTGGCCATTGGGAACTCTTTCGGTTGGCTTCTTTCGCCGTTTAACATACGCCCATCATTGAGGTTTTATTTTTATTGAGCACTTCCTTACTTTTTGGCACTATATTATGCTCCAGGCTCATCATATATATTTCCTGCTTCAACCATAGAATTAGCCATTTTTCCAAGAAGTCATTGTTCCTTCTATTGAAGAATGAGATTAGAGACCGAGATCTGAGTTCTGTGTTTTTATGGTACAGGGTGCCATTGTTTCTGGGTCTTCTCAGCAGGGAAATACATGTGTATTTATCAACCAGTGCATATGCACATACCTATAAATATTTCTATATTAAGCTAAGCATGACTTCATACTGACGGCTCCAAATCCAACCCATCACCACATGGATCATTCCAGTCACATCCCCTTCCTTATCTGTAAAATGAGGCACCAGACCCCCACCACCCATCATCTATTTACTTAATTGTTCAATTGCTGTATATATATATGGAACTCTAACCGAAACAACTCCATGGTAAACAACTTCATCAACTAGAAGAAAGTGCTTATATGCAGTTCCATTTGCCTTTAGTTTTACACTCTTTACACATTCCAAAAGTTACTTAGGTCAGCACTCCCCCTCCAATCCCTTCAGTGGGGTTATTTCATGCATTTCTAATATGATAAGCTTCTTTGGTCACATTCTGCTTTCCACCATGAGATCCGTCCACTTCCTTAATTATTTTTTTTAATTTATATACATTAAGAATCAATCTTTGTGCTGTAAAGTCCTATAGGCTTTAGCAAATGCATATTGTCATCTATTGGCCATTACAGCACTATACAGAATAGTTTCACCACCCTGAAATACCCATGCTGTATTTTCGCAACCCTTTCCACTCCCCAAACCGTTGGCAACCATTGATCTGTTTACTGACTCTATACTTCTCCCCTTTCCAGATATTACTATCAATGAATTCATTTATAACATGTAGCTTTTCATTCTGGCTTCTTACATTTAGCAATATGAATTTACAATTTTTCTGTGTTTTTGCCTGGCTTGGCAGGTCATTATTTTTAACCGTGACTGGCATTCCATTGTATGAAAGTGTCACAATCTGTTTATAAATCAACCTATTGTAGTAGACTGAGTTGTGTAGCCCAGTTTGGACATATTTTTGGTCTTGGTCTGCATTCGAGTAGGTGTGGACCCATTGTAAATAGAAACTCTTGCAGATGTTATTTTAGTTAAGGTGTGGCCCTACTGTATTACATTGTGCCTTAACCCAGATTTCCATAATATTTTATAAGCAAAAGGTATTAAGACATTCACAAAAGCAATCTGGAAGAGCCAGAATTCTGAAGTCAATGGGAACCCAGAAGAGAAAGGAGATATGGTGGCTTGGAGTTATGTACCCAGAAAAACATGTTCTTAATCCTAATGCATCCCTGTGGGTTTCAGCCCATTGTAAATAGGACCTTTGTAAATTGTTATGTTTAGTTAAGGTGTGGCCTACTAAATCAATTTGGGCTTTAATGCAGTCCTTCATAACAATGAAATTCAGACATAGAAAAAGTCATATGGAAGACAAGGAGCCAGAGTCAACAGAAACTGAAACAGGAAAAGATATAGCCATGTCCACTGCCGTGTGACAGAAAATCCAGGACCAAGGATCACGGGTGGACAGCCCCAGAACACCACAGTTTGGGGGAGAAAGCATCACCTTGCTAACACCTTGATTTTGGACATCCCCTAGCCTCAAAACCATGAGCCAATAAATCTCATTGTTTAAGCCAATCTATTATATAGTATTTGTTTTAGTAGATGCAAATATAAAACAGGAGAAGACATTGATATCTGATAGGAAATCTAAATAACCCAAGGATTGCCAGCCTGCCAGGTCACTACCAACCCCAGGAGGAAACAGATCTTCCATCATCCAGGATCATGAGAAAACAAATTCTTATTGTGTTAGCCAACCCATTGTGTGATATTTGTCATAGAAGCCTGGAAATAAAGACAATTATTGAATGACATCTTGACAATTGCATGTTTTTGCATGGACACAAGTTTCACATCAGTGGGTAAATAACTAAGAGTATGTACTTTGTTACTATTGATGAAAGAATATTATTATAATTGTACTATTAACTGTAGTCCATAGTTTATATAAGGTTCACTGTTTGTGTTGAACAGTCCTATGGGTGTTTTAAATAAAATTTATCCTAGTAACATACATACAATCTATAGTTTCTTCTTTTAACCACTTTCAAATGTATAATTCAGTGCTGGTAATTACATTCACAATATTGTGCTACCATCACCATTATCCATTACTAAAATTTTCCATCACCCGAAACATAAGTTCCATTAAGCATTAACTCCCCTCTTATCACTGTATTTTAGGAGTTATTGGTATATTTTTAGATACAGGTCCTTTATCAGATATATGCTTTGCAAATATATTCTCCTATCTATGACTTGTCTCAATTTTCTTAACAGTGTCTTTTGCAGCGTAGAAGTATTGATTTTAATAATGCCCAACTTTTTCAACTTTTTCTTTAATGGATCATATTTTTGATGTTATATCTAAAATCTCTTCACCAAACCCAAGGCCGTATAAATTATCTCCTATGTTTTATTCTGGAAGGATTATAGTTTTGCATTTTCAGCTTAGATTTATGACCCATTTAAGTTAATTTTTGTGTAAGGTATGTGTTTAGGTTCATATTTTTGCATAAGCAAAATTATTCTAGCACCATTTGCTGAAAAGACTGTCCTACCTCCAGTGAATTGCCTTTGCACCTTTGTCACAAACCAATTGAATCCATATTGAAACAAACAAAAACTATATTTGTTTGAGTATATTTCTTGTGCTCTATTTTGTTCCATTTATCTATGTGTTTATTCTTGCACCAATACTACACTGTCTTCATTACTCTAACTTTATAATAAGTCTTGAAGTCAGGTAGTATAGTCCTCCAAATTTGTTCTTCTTCTTCTGTACTGTGTTTGCTGTACTAGGTCCTTTGCCTTTCATATAAAATTTTAGAATTGATATTCACTGCCCACAAAATAATAGATTTAGACTTTGATTGGCTTACATTGAATCTATAGATCAAGAAGAGTTGTTATTTTAACAATATTGAGTCTTCCTGTCCATGAACTTGAAATATCCCCCGTTTATTTAGATTTTCTTTGATTTCTTTAATCAGTGTTTTGTTTTCTTCCACATACAGATTTTTTATTTCTGGGTACCATTGTAAATAAATATTTTACGGTGAAATACTTTCAAACTTACAGGACAATTAGAACTCCAATATACTCTGCCTCCCCAAATACCCAGGCAGATCCAACAATTTTAGCATTTTTCCACATTTGCCATTCCATTTTATCTATGTATCTATCCATTTTCTGAACACTTGAGTATAGAAGGTATGCATCATGCTTCTTGTACAGTTAATTCTGCCATGTACATTTTCTAAAAACAAAGATATTCACTTGTGTAACCACTTTAAATACCTCAAGTTTAAGAAATTTAACATTGATATAAGGCTTACAGTCTATATTCCAGTTTTTCATATGTTCCAGTAATGTCCCTTTCAACTTTTCTCCTTCCTTGCGAGATCCCATCGAGGATCATGTATTGCATTTAATTGTCATCGTCTCTATAGTTGTTCTTTGTTCTTTAAAATAAAAAAAACTGTTGGTATATATATATACACACAACAGAAACTTTCCCATGTGTGCTTAACAACCCCAAAGCACACCATTCAGTGCGATTAATTACATTCACAATATTGTGGTACCTTTATCATCTTCCATTGCTAAAACTTTCCCATCACCCCAAACAGAAACCCTAACACTATGCATTAACTCCCTATTCTCCCGGCCCCCCATGCCTGGCTACCTTTACTCTAATTTCTGGCTCTATTAGCTTGCATATTCTCTGACACTTTCTTTGTATGTACTGTGGAGCTTAAATTTAAAATCCTAAATATCTAACATCTTGCTTGCTTTGATAACAACTTAACTTCAGCAGTATACATAAACTATGTTCCTTTACCCTTCCATCACCCCACCTTTATATAGTTCTTGTCACCAATTTTATGTATATACATTATGAGTCCAAAAACCACTGATTTCTCATTCCGCTGGTACATTTGCCTTTTAGATCTTGTAGGAAGCAAAAAGTGGAGTTACAGACCAAAAATACAATAATATGGGCATTTATATTTCCCATATCACTATCCTCACTGAGAGTTTTATTTCTTTATGCAGTTCCTGTCTATTGTCTATTGTTCTTTCCTGTCACCCTGCAGAACTCTTTAGAATCTCCTGGAGGCTTGATCTAGTGGTGATGTACTCCCTCAGCTTTGTTTATATGGGAATGCCTTAATCTCTCCCTCATCTTTGAAGGACAGTTTTGCCAGATAGAAAATTCTTGGGCAGTATAGTCAGCCAAAGGGTTGCTGATGGAAAGTACCAGAAATCTGTTGGCTTTTAGAAAGGATATTTATTTGGGGTAGAAGCTTACAGTCACAAGGCCTTAAAGAATCCAACTCAAGTTACCATAAAAGATACTTTCTCACCCAAAGTCTTTTGCCACTTGTTGAGCAAGATGTTGGGCGGTCTCTGCAAGTGTTCTTCTTCTTAAGGCTCTGTGGTCCCAGCTTCTACCAATCTCAGCTGTAGGCTGGCATAAGGTTCACCTCTCCCCAGGACTCTTTTCTTTCCAGGTTCAGCTGTTCTGGTCTCTTCAAAAGGTCAGCTGTAAACTATCAGGCTGTCTCTCTTCCTCTGCATTCTTCTTCTCTGTGCTATCTACTTCTGTGTAAGAGTTTGTTTGATCAGCCCGCCAAGGGGGTAGGGACTCAATCCTTCATGCCCTAATGACGTGGTCAAATCAAAGCCCTAATCATAACATAATTTAATCACAGACATCTCAGCTGAATCTAATACAATCAAAGAGTATCACATCCAGAGGAACAGATCAGTTTGCAAACATGATCAAATAGGTTTTTTGGAATTCATAAATAGTATCAAACTGCTACATGGGTAATGTTTTGCTTTCAGCACTTTAAATATGTCTTCCCACTGCCTTCTTGCCTCCATGGTTTCCATTGAGAAAATCTGCACTTAATTTTATTGAAAGTTCCCTTGAATGTGACATGTTGTTCCCTCTCAAGGCTTTCAGAATTCTCTATCTTTGGCATTTGACAGTTTAATTATAATATACTATGGTGAGGATCTCTTTGGATTTATCCTGTTAGGAGTTAGTTGAGCATCTTGGATGTGCATATTCATGTTTTTTGTTAAATTTGTTTGTTTATTTCTTTAAATATTCTCTCTGTACCTTGCTCTTTTTCTTCACCTTCTGGGACTCTCACAATGTGTACACTTGATGGTGTCCCACATGATCCTCACTCTGTTCTCTTTTCTTCATTCTTTCTTCTTTCTGCTCCTCAGACTGAATAATATCCATTGTTTTATCTTCAAGTTCTCTGATTCTTTCTTCTATTTAACTCCAATCTGCTGTTGAACCCCAATTTGGAATTTTTAATTTGTTATTATGGTCTTCAGCTCTGTTTTGTTCCTTTTAATAATTTCATCTCTTTATTTATATTCTCTTTTTGTTCTTTCATTGTTTTCCTGATTTCCTTTAGTTCATAGTCCATGTTTCCCTTTAGGTTTTTTAAGCATATTTAGGAATCTTTTTCATGTTTTTGTCTGGTATGTCCCAGGTCTGGTTTTCCTCATTGATGGTTTCTAAAACTCTGATCTTATCCTTTCCTTGCACCACACTTAATATTTCTTTGTATGTTTGTAACCTTTGTTGAAACCTGGACATTGTTTTATATTAGTGTATTATTACTGGAATTTAGGCTCTGGAGCTTCTGTTCCTTAAGTTTGTATACAACTAGGGTTCTGACAGAGCTTTCCTTGAATGCAAGGAATTAATAAAAAAGAAGAAAAAGAAAAAGAAACATCTTTCCAAGTCTTTGCAGGTTGACCAGTGCAATTGCTCTCCTTCAGGGCTTATCTATACAATGAGGCCAAAATGTAGGGCTCCCCCTGATCCTTTCTGTGCACATCTTAGGCATGCATGTATGTCCCTGGGAATTCTGCCATTTATACAGTTTTTAATGTCCCTTCTTCCTTAGGAAACAGTTTTCTCATAGTACTGGACATGGCACTGTATGTCCTACAGTTAGCAATCCCTTGCCTCAGACAGCACAACTTGACTACTCTCCATCAACATTCTGTAGGAGAGCTTGGTGAGCTAACTTCTATATGAAGGGCGAGTTCTAGGATGGTGAGTCCCTCACACAACCACCAGATAGACTGGGCTAGAAAAGCATGCTCCCAGTATGTGTACAAGGGTTACTCTGCTCCATTTGGAACCAAAACCAAGGTTTTTCAAAAAGCAGGTGGGCTCCATGCTACACTGGAAGCTAGCATATAAAAGTCATTTCCTTCCATTTCTCAGAGAGGCTATTCAGAGAATTAGTTGATTTATATGGCCTTTTGAAGATGTCCAGTAACTCCAAGCAATCACATTTCCACAAAGCTATGGTTGGCTGAGAAACACAACCATATATTTATTCTGCCCCACTCTCCTATGCTATCATTCTTGTTTTCCTGGGATTGCACTCTCCAATAAAGCATTAGCATATATTTTTTACATAAAGTTCTATTTGTTTAAGAAACTTGTGCTGATTCATGTGGCAACCCATTATTGGTCATATATTGAAGTGGTGATAAATGTCATTGGGTAGCATCTCAATTATAAGGCTTTCAACTATAGCTAATTGGGAAGAGGTACAGGTGGAGGTGATGCATTGGAATACTTAGTGAGAGCTTTGATGTTATGTAGGCAATGATAAAAAGATGACAAAAATAAATTTTCTTATGGAAAAAGAATCTCAAAGAAGCTAAAAGCTAATTTAAGCAAACTTTTAAGGTCAGCGTGCCTTTATAGCAACTTTGAAGGAAATTCTTCTCCTGGAAACATAAGGGCAGATTGAATATGATTAAAATGATGGCATACATGAGAAGAAGATTAAATGGAAAATCCCAAGTGATCTCTTAGTTATAGTCAGGGACTTGATAAGGATTAGAACCCTAAAAACTAAATGGGAAAATTCCAGTGAATAACGTTGAGAATATTAAAGTTCCCTGAATACTTTGGGCCAGCAATATACTCCCCATCTCTTCTCCAAAGGAGAATGTTCTAGCCCCTTGCCTGGAGACTCTGCACTGACCTCACCTAAAGCAGATACTTTGCAAAATGATGTTATTCTCAAAATTTGTCACCACCCCTCAATACATCTAAACCAAAACCTGGGTTCCAACATAGCACAGAACTCAGACTGGAAAAAGCTTACATACCAAAAGAATTGTAGGACTTCATTATAGGAACAAGAAAAAAAAAAAAAAAGGGCCTGTTGAAAGTAAATCTCAATAGTGTTTGATTGTGGAGAGAAATACCACCCTAAATAGTGGGGGGACTTTATTGACACAAGATGTCAACTCATGACTTGAGATTTAGTGTTTTGACAAGAACATCTGAGCTCATCCAAAGTTGGTTATTCAATGATTGTTCCTTGGATCTTGCACATGGTCATGACCTAGAGTAAATAAAATGAAGATGCCAGTATATCCTTAGCATAGTACTGAGGAAGGGGTCAGAGGGTTTAGGGAACTGGGGATGTTACAATGGATGATCAACTTAAGACCTCTGAACACACTACATACCTGAGGAGCTTCCTTTCACCAACTTTGAGAGACTATGTGGTGGCTAACCCATATAGTCTGGAGTCACTGGTTGAAAATGTTACATAAAACTGAGCTCTGTAGTATAAATGGGAATGATAACACACTCCTAGCACAGACAATGTAACAAGAATTAAATGTCAGAAGCAAAGTATCTGTAGGTACTATTATAAGCCATAAGACCTGATTGGCAATCAAAGTGTCCAATACATCATGGTATAATTAGGCATGAGGTAAATGGACAAAAGGCTAGAGTGTTGCTTATTTGTCTAACTAAAAAAAATCAAGACCTGGCAAGCAGGAGGCTGATACCTGCTATTGCAGTGGAAAACTGTCGTCTTCCAATCAATATCCAGATTGAATGTTATTCTCATATCTGGAGGCCATTGAGAAAGGCACTGCAAATAGCTTTGTTAAATAGCACTATGATTTCTCACCAATAGGGCCCAAGTTATTTGCTGGATACTGTGCAGAGGGAAAATAGGAATAGCCAGACTTTTGAAGAATATTAAATATGGGGTCTGAGGACCAAAAATATCATGGATTTCTGATGAGTGAGGGTAGATTTATGGAGGTGGTGTTTTAGTTTTCCAAAGGGGTACCAATGAAAGTACCAGAAATGGGATGGCTTTTATAAAAAGAATTTATTTGGGGTAAAAACTTACAGTTCCAAGGCAGTGAAAAGTCCAAACCAAAGTACCATCAGAGATGTTTTCTCAGCAAAGTCATCTACTGTTGATCCTAGTGTGCTGCTGAGATTTCAGCCTGCCCCTCCAAGCTCACCATCTCCTCTTGAGCTGCTCCATGGGCCCAGCCTCCTGGGGCTTCATGCTTAAGTGGTCTTGTAGTCCTCACTCTTACATGGTTGGATCAAACTTGGTGGCTTCCTTTTCCTGTGTCTGTCTGTCTCTCTGTGTTCCCTTTATATCAGACCCACAAGAGGGTGAAGACACAACATGAATGATGCTTCACTAATGTAGTCCAGTCTAATGGGTCTCACACCCACAGGAATGGATTAGTTTAAAAGATAATCTTTTGCTTTGGAGGATTCACAAAATTCAAACCATCATAGGTGGTAAACAGATTTTGGGCCAAAGTCTGTCCCACTGGTTCCAGAGACCCCATTTCTGGTTATTTCTTTTAACCCAAATGTGTAATTGGGGCAGATATACTTAACAACTGTTGCAATCCATATTTTGGTTCTGTGACTTATGGAGGAAGAGTCATTGCTGTGATAAGGCTGAATCAAAAGCCCACAAAATAGTCCCCCAACCCACTCATAAAAATAGTGAATCAGAGGCAATATTGCATCTCAGAAGAATTAGTTCTGTATACCAGAATTCAACATCACCATCAAATAATGAAGATTCTGGGATGGTGATCCTCATAAGAGTTCCAATCAATCCACCTGTCTAGACAATGAAAAGAAAGCAGTTGGAGCATGGAAAACGACAGTGGGCTACTGTAAACTAGTGCAGGTGGTTGCCCCCATAGCAGCTGCCCTGCAGAATGTACTTTTGCCAATGATGGTCAACCCAGCCTATAATGCTTCATATGTTATTGATCCAGTGAATGTGTTCTTTATTCCCTCCTGCAAGAATGATCAATGTGTATTAACTCTCTTTCCTCTGGGCTATGTAGATGCTCAAACTCTCTATCATTATGTGGACTTGAGGACCTTGATCATCCTAATATTCCATAGAATACTAGGCTGATTCCCTCTGCCAATGATATCATCCTAATTGGACTTGGTGAATAGAAAGTACAAGGGACTGTAGATGCACTAAAGTAGCAGATGAATGCCAAGAGGTGGCAGATAAATGCCACAAAAATCCAAGGATCTGCCAATTATTAAAAGTTTTTGAGGAACCAGTGGTCTAGAGTTTGCCAGGATTCATCTCTAGGGTAAAGGACAAGCACTAACCACTTAAATCCGCCACTGAGAAAGCAACTCAGCGCCCTGTGATTCTCTGCATAGTTTGGAGGCAGAATATATCAGGCTTGGAAGATGGCCCTCTCATCGTTTATTAACTAGGAATGCTGACACTTTCAAGTGGCGCCCAGAGCAAAAGAGAGCTCTGTGTCATTTCCAGGTTCATTTAGTCCTCCTCCTAATAGCTGAAGGAATGCAAAAGTTTATGTTGTCAAAATGCTATTTTGATACACATACAGACAGTGTATTGAAGTGAAGGCGACGTGTAAAGTTACATATCCTCCAGTGGGCCCTGGCAAAATGAATATGCCTGTATCCCTGAGAAAAGACTGAACATAAAATATTTCATTTGTTTAATTCATAAATTAAAGAGCAGTAATTGTCTAACCTACTATAAAACTCATGGAACACTACGAGTACATTTTGAAACAAGCTTTACTTACATCCAAGAACAATATTTTGCAAGAGATAGCAGAAATATAATCTATTTTTCATAAAATAAAATATACACACTGATTTTAGAGTAAATGACACAAATTGAACATATGGAATGCTCCTGTGACCCAGAATAGAAAGAAATAACTTTTTCTCAGCACAGCATTATTGCGGCCAATTTATAAAAATTTAAAAGGGAACTCCAAAATGACTTTCTTTCCATAAAGCAAAACTTAGACTTTAACAAAGAAAAGTGGAAGCATTTGAAGGACCAATAGTTATTCTGAGTAGTTTCTTTCTATCTCTCCTAACCTCAGTCATGCCTTACAATTGAAATGCATAGACTCATTGGGAAAGAAAGAAAGGGGATGAAAAAAAGAATGATTATTAAGTTTGCATTAAAAAGATCTTTCCAATGGTGAATGGTGGCTTTAAAAATAATTAATTGATTTCCATGGAATATGATTTTTATAACTTTCTTTATCCCGTAGAAGTCAGTGGAAGATATAGTTATAAAAAGATCTTTTGCAGGATTGCATTTGTACCTCTGAGTGATTCACATGCAAATTCTTTTAGGTTGACTCAAAAAGAAGCCAGAGGCATTTTCAATCAAGAATATGCTCTTGATTACCTACTACAGAAGATAGATTGCCAAAAGAGCCAGGAAGACTATTAGGGCAAAAAAAATTGACCCAAGAATTTTTTTTTTTTTTTTTTTTTTACATTTCTGAATAAGATTTTTGCCTTGTTATCCACATTGAATGAAAGGAAATGTTGAGCTGATAGGAAGTTTTCATTTAAAAAATTTATCTTTTCATTTGTGATCTAATCCTTTCTATGGATTACTCCAGATATTTGTAGTGAATATATTTTTTATTTCATTTTAGCAGGATTTATGCTTGAAAGACAAGCTCTGTAGAAACATTTGCATCATCACTAGTCAAAATTCAGATAGCTGCTACTAAGTAGTTGCTGCCTCTGGTAGTCATAAAATGTCAACTGGCCAGATTTCCCCCCAAATATCAATCTGGGGTCTAGAACAACTATCAGTGCTTTCCTTAAAATTATAGAATGGCTACTTTAGTTACATGAACTTTAAATAAGTAAGATCTTTAAAACAAATTTCAGTCAGTACAATATATTTATTCTAAAGAATTAAAAGATAAAACTGCTCAGGGTATTGCATTTCCTCTCCCATTTTCTCTCCCATGTTGAATTATCTTTGTAATGCTAAAGGTATCTGAAACATCTCTTTTAAATTTCAGGAATTCAAAATCCTGGGCACTTTGCAGGGCTACAGTACAAGTCCACACCACTGAGTCCATTTCTTTGGCTGCAATGACCCATTATCTTAACCACCTTTAGTTTTTCCCAGCACTGAGAAAGAGAGCTGTCTCAGTTTCAGTGAAGCCTTTATACTTTCCATATATTTAACAATTTCTCTGCCTAATGAGCATGGGCAAAGACTGTGTATGTGAGTGTGTATATATAAAAAAAGCAACACCTTCAACATGGCAACCTTCTCATTTGGAGGTCAGGTAGCTGTAAAAGTATAAGTTGCCATCTCCCTGATTTTTAGCCTGGATTTAATTGCAGTCTGCCAGCAACAGGGCATACATGGAAACACACAGTCTTTCTGTTCTGGGAAATCAGAAAAGTGAAGCTGGAGATGCTTGAACACTGTCTTACATGAAGAGAGTGGGAGAATTCCAGAAAGGAAAAGCTATAGAAGGAATCCGTCAACTCTGCCACCCATACCTCTGATTTGGCTCTGCACACAGAAGAGACTCAAAGCAGCTAAGCTAAAGACAGGATATCTAAACTGATACCAGAGCTGTTGCCACTGAATTACCTTGCCTTTTTGTATGGCTCTTTCTGTACTTTCTACTGTTCCACTGCCATACATTGTTTATCTTTAGATATGACTATCCCAAAGTCTTCATTACTGAAATTTTCTACTAACTCTTGAAATCTGGCACTTTGAATAGTGAGGCAGGTTAGTATAGGAAACAGGGAAGGCAGCTGGTCAGAATAAAGCCATAACAGCTGGGACCCTGCTGGTCAGAAGATGGCCAGGAGACCCTGCCCGGAAGCTCCCTGAGGCAAGGCAGCTACTTGAGCACAAAGCCATAACCATTACAGCTGAAAAGCCCACCAAGACCCTGGTCACAAGGTCCCATGTGATCTCCCGGGCTCCAAAGAAGTCCCAGATAAACTCCAAACTGAAAGGTCTCCCTATTGGTTCCCTGGAAGCTAACAGGTGAAGATAGAAAGGCAACCAATCAGAACAGCAGATAGCTGGGGCCCCTCCTTAATATGGCAAAAGGAGGTGGAAAGGCCTTAAAAAGGCCTACTCCAGGGCCCCATGCACACGCCTCATTCCGTAACCAGTCTGCACCCATGTTCCGGGTGTGTACTTTTCCTTTTTCTTGTTTCTTAATAAGCTCTTGCTACTGACCTTATTAAACTGGTACATCTCTGAATTCTTTCTTGCAATGAAGCCAAGCACCTAGAAGCCCAGAGCCCAGAGCGTTCCATTAACAAAGGTGCTACAACTGCAATATTTTCTTTCAGGTATGTTTTGACTAATTTAGATCATTTGTGATTCCATTTAAATTTTTAGAGTCAACTTTTCATTTTCTACCATAGAGGGGTTTCTGGAACTTTGATTAAGATTGCATTGTATTTATAGTGCAATTTGGGGATTACAGACATCATAGCAATATAGGGCTTTCCAGTTCATAAGCAAGGTATACTCTCTACTTGTTTAGGTTTATTTGTACTCTCTCAGCAATGCTATGAAGTTTTGAATGCAAAGGTCTTGCTTGTCTTTATTAAATTTATTTCCACGTGCTAATATGGCTTTTATATTATCATAAATGGAATTTTTGTTTCATTTATAATAGTTTGCTGCTAATACATAGACATTTAATTTTTGTCTATTGACCTTGTAACCTATGAGACTGTCAAATTCACCTTTTGGATTTAGTAGTTATTTTGTAGGTTCCTTAGGTTTTTCTATATAAAGAATCATATCATCTATGAATAAAGACAATTTTAAGTCTTCCTCTCCAGTATTTACACATTTTCATTATCTTTCTTGCTCTGTTTTACTGGCTAGTACTTCCAGGACATTATTGAATAGAAATGATGAGAACAGACACCATTGCTTTGTTCCCAATCTTAGGAGTAAAGTGTATAATACTTAATGATTAAGTGTGATGATAGCTATAGGGTTGTTTTTCTATATCCCATTTATCTAACTGGCAATATTTTGTTATATTTCTAGTTTCCTGATCGTTTTGAACATAAATGAGTATTGAGTTGTGTCAAATGGTTTTTTCTATATTTTTTCTCCTTTATTCAGTTAATATGGTGGATTATATACAGTGGTTACGAAACCAAATTTGTGCTTCTAAGATTAACTCCAACTGCTCATATATTGGTGAGTGTCATATACTATAATTTTGTTCACTATTTTTGTATCTATGTTCATGAGTCATCTTGGTCTGCAATTTTCTTGTCAATTTTTGGTGTTAGAGTTATTTGGGCCGTATAAAACTAGTTGAGATATGTTGCACCCTCCTTTTTTATCAAAGTGTACACATAAAGTCGGTATTTTCATCTTTACTAAATGTTTACAGGATTTATTTTTATTATGGAATTTTTTAAAAAAAATTCTATGTCTATCGGTTTAGGTATGTTCAGATTTGTTATTTCTTCTTGTCAATTTTTATAATTTGTTTATCAAGAATTTTTCCATTTGATCTAAGTTGTAGAACTGATGGAGATTAATTTGTTTATAATATTTTCTTATTATCTTATTATTATCTGAAGGCTGTCTAATGATATCTTTCCCTTTTATACTGGTAATTATTTCCTGCTTTTCTTGATCATTCATGTTCTACAGCTAACTACTTCTTCAAGGAGCTCTGGTTCTTTGTAGTGGAGAATTGTATTACGTTATCAAGCTCTAAGTGCTAGAAATGCTCCTTCCCATTGGGGTGTTGCTTCTTTCTGTTCCTCTTAGTGGACCAAGCTAGTGACTACATATGCATACACTCACACACACAACCATATATATATATATATATATTTATACCTAAATTTATTTCTTTATTCATATATGGTAAAAATTATATATTATTCTCAAATCCAGTCCAACCTCATAAGATTTATTTAAAATTTTTTCCTTTCCATTTTTGTAACTCTATTGACAATAAGAACTCTAAATGCCATTATCATTAATGCATTAATTTATTTGATCAACTCCTAGTTTTTATATTTTCCTATTATCAGGATGAAAATTGTCCTACAAAACCATCATTAGAAAGACTTATTGAGAACCCAGTTGTTTTAGGATTTGAAATCAATGAATGTACTTATTAAATTATATCTTTGGAATGTTATTTAAAATAAACACTATTTTAATAAATACCCATTTAACAAATGAATAAAATGTAATACTAGAAGGTTTAGGCTCCTTGGGAGTAGCTTAAAAAAGGAAGAGATAGCCATGCCAATACAATGTATCTCACCTTTCCTAATAAACTCATTCCTAAAATATTATGATACCTAAAATTATTTTTAATTAGATAAAACTAAAAAACATATATATTTTAAAAATTCACTAGCTTTATAGGCAATGAGGGATTATTATAAAATCATTAACTAGTTTAAATTCTTAGGACCAATATCACATTGATTTGAGATAATAATGAACATTTTTCATCTATTCAATAAATATTTATTAAGCACTTCCATGCAAAGACTCATACCCCAAAAGGAATGTGACTAAGAGGTTTTGGTTAAAGTTCTCCTGCGTCCTCCAAGATCGCTTCTAATTAAACCAAAGGCACATGCTTTTAGAGTCAAATAAAAGTTATTTTCCTCTCTTCTTCCCTATTCTTATTCTCACAGAAGAAAAGAAAACATATTCACCACAAAAATTTTTCTTCAAAAAATGGGCACATTTTCTGTGTATTTTGTTTTATATAAGAACGTGTTTCTCCCAATCTTGAGAGCTTGTTTGGAGGTTCTAGCAGGGGAGTGCAGCTACTCGTATACCCTTGACCAAAGAACGGTCCTCCTCTAGCGAGGAAGGTCGTCCTCTTCGTCGGAGCGCACAGCTTTGGGAGGGACGCACATGGAGCGGTGAGGGAGGAAGGGAACACCCGCCTAGCCAGCCAGATCAGCCGAATCTACCCTGGCGATCAATGGGGTGACAGATGTCACAGCCAGATCACCCTCATATCCTCTCCCCATCTTGATATCTTATTTTGATATAACTACCCTAGTACATCACTTTTTAAAGATTTATTTTATTTATTTATACCCACCCCCGGCCCATTGTTTGCACTCGCTATCTGTTCTCTGTGTCCATTCGCTGTGTGCTTTCTGTGTCATCTCGTCTTCTCTTTAGGAGGCCCCAGGAACCAAACCTGGGACTTCCCATGTGGGAAAAACGCGTTTGAGCCACCTCTGCTCCCTACTTTGTTGTGTCTCTCATTGTATATCCTCTTTATGTCTTCTTGTTGCATCATCTTTTTGTGTCAGCTCACCACGCCTGCCCATGTTGCCAGTTCACTGTCTTGCTCATCTTCTCCAGGAGGCACTGGGAACTGAAGGACCTCCGTGTGGTAAGAGCTACATCTGCTTCACCCTAGCAAATCTTAATGTTACTTATTCTTCAAGGTAATAGACACACAGTTTCCTCAAACATCTGGCTTCAGTTTGACAGGTTTTGAATTTTATGTACTCAAAATACCATAATCAGAGTCTTTGTTAAAATGTGAATGGTAGAATTATTAACAATTTTGCTGGTACTTCATCCTTGGTAAATTGGTCAGAGATTAAGGCATCCATCCCAATCACTTTTGCAGGGTTATTCTCCTGAATTTAAGTAGGTAGTAACTGATCAAAATTATATTTCATTCAATTTAATATCACTGCATGAAAGCCAAAGGTAAAACTCAAAGGGGAATTTAATTTACAACTTTAATTAATGATCCAGCAAATAGAATATTTAATAATCTTCCCTTCCTTGATAATTTCCATCCAGGACATGGATATATAGATAGGATTAAAAATGAAAACTTCCCCCTTGAACTTTTTTCCCTCCTGAGCCTTAATAATGCTGCCCTTTTGTTTGCTGGGAAATACAAGATTAGGGGATAAGAATGACTAGATTTTACTTGTGATCATATATACATGTGTGTTTGTGTTTCAACATTTGGGTATAATATTACATAAAAACAAAATTAATTACAACTTTCTGCTTTAACTACCATTTATGAGAGATTTACTTTTTAATTTCATACAACTTCAGCGCAGGCAAGAAAAATAGTTGTAACCCGTATGGTAAGAATATCTGGGAAAGTTATCTATTTTAATACATTCCATAATAATTTACTTTATTACTGCATACCTACCACATCACAGCTACTGCACAAAGGTATTCATCACTGATTCTCAACCTCTGCTGTGCTCTGTAGTAAACTGGAGTGGTTTTGGTTTTTGTTTAAAAACAACAAAAACAACAACAAAAAAATGGCATGAGTTCCATCCCCCTGGAATCAGGCTACTCTGGAAGTCTAGCCTGAGTCTTTGCAAATTTCAAAACTCCTTCCTGATTCTAACGTGCAGCTAAGATTGAAAACCATTGAAAATATAGAAAAAATATTTCTAATCAGAGGGAGTTGTGGTTTGAGAGTGACTCAAAAGTATTCTCTCTTGAGCCGACTTCTGCATCCCACACACTTTAAATTCCATGACATCAGAGAGACACTTAATTTTCTCACAGTATTTGAGGGTCCAGTAGAGAGCCTGGCTCATAGTAAGTGCTTAACTAATATTTTTTGAATGAATGAAAATGGTTTTGGGAAAGATAATATAATTTAATCTCATGTCTTTAACTTTTAAAGGTTGATGGCTTTTAAATCTATATCTTGTATCATGTCTTCTCTTCAACAGTTGGGCCTTTAAAATATTTGCATCAGTTTATTCTTTTCTTTTTTAATATAATGGAAGTCTATGGAGGGCAAAGACCTTAACTCGTAATCATAGCACTCCATTTCCTGTTACAAATGCTTAAACTAAGATTAAGACGTCAAATTTTTAATATACAGTGAAGACCAAATAAGATCCAAGCATTTCTGGACTCTGTCCATTATTACCATACCATGACAATGACAATAGTTCAATATTCTAAATATGACTACATAATGTCAGGAATTGCATGGGTTTTTAATAAACTTTGATGTATTGATGAAAAGCAACCAGTTTTGCTTTTCATCAACAAAGTCCTTTTCAATATTCTCTTTTAATTTTCCAAAATCCTGCAACTGATTAGAAAGTTGTGTAGACCACTTTTTAATATGTTCACCTCTAACCATAAAGGGTTAAACATAGGTATCAAAGGAATGACAATCTATTCTCTTTCTACAAGATTGTGAGGCTTAAACAGTAAATACCCTCAATATTAGAGAACATTGACATCTTCAAATAATCTTTTGAGTTTCTCTTGCAGGTTATATCTCTCAACTGCCAAAAAATGAGACAGTGTGAAGAAGAGAAGCCAATGCAGTGAGCAGCTTGGATATATCCTGTGATGGCTTGTCTGAGAGCAGAAGGATGAAAGCTACTCTCCTGAGCCCTGCAAGTACAAGACTGGTCCAAATCCTTCCTGATAAGCATCAAACTGAGACAACCAGCTACAAGAAATTCCCCCAGCAACAGAATAAATATTGGCACACCAAGAAATAATCTGCGGATGGCAATAGAAGCACAGAAAATCATCCAATGGCTACTCACTCCCAAGTTCAGCAGCAAATCCTCATCTTGACACAATCAGAAAGATGTTGAAGCAATTGTATTTTTAGTCAATATAAAAGCAAGAATCCTTTTTAAAAAAAAAAACAAACAACAACTTCTTGTTGGCTGTTCTGTGCTTTACCATTTATTCCACCAGAGTGATACTTGCTACACTTTTACCCTCTGGTATCAGAGTGGATTTAACCAAATTTACTGATTTGCAATGGAGCGGGCTGTATAGGTTTTTTCCCTTCAATTTTTTTTTTTTTTTTTTTGGTCCCGAGAGCCAGAGATTGATCTCAGGACCTCGTATGTAGGAAGCTGGTTCTCAACCACTGAGCTACATTGGCGTCCCTGAGTTGGTTTTTTCATTTGTTTGCTTGCTGTTTGTTTTTTTTTTTTTTCACAAGGTACCGGGAACAGAACCCAAGACCTCTCGTGTGGAAGGCGGGTGCTCAACTACTTGAGTCATATCCGCTCCTCCCTCAAATTTTGACTGTGGAAACTCTTTTAAGGAAACCTTTGTAGCCTATCTGGAAGCAATGTAAGAGTGTTTAGCTATTGAATGGTATCTTATCTGGAAGCAATGTAAGAGTCATTAACTAATAAATGAGATATTGTGGTACAGCAGAAAGATATTGGGATAGAGTAAGTAAACCCAAGTACAAGCCCTAGCTTCAAAAAAATCCCACACATTTTTATTTTCTTAATTTTATTTATTTTTTCATTATGTTTAAAGGTTTTTATTATGAAATAATTTCAAACCTACAGGACAGTTGTAAAAAAAAAAAAAATTACATAATCCATACAGAGAACTCAACAGACCCCTACAACCGCCCAGGTAGCCAGATGGATGGACAGATGGACAGACAGACAACACAGACAGATAGATAATAGATAGATAGAATGATATAGCAAAGGTGACAAAATGTTAAAAGTGGATCTAGTCCCTGCCTTTTTACTGTCTTTTGTGGGTAAAAAATTTACTTTGCCAAATTAAAAGACATGATATATGGATTAAAATAAGATAAATTAAGTGGGAGTGCTTTCAAGATTATAAAATTCTATGAAAATGAGTGCTGTTATTAACATATAAGTTTCATAAAAATTATTTTCTATGAGATTTTTGGTTTCATATCTCTTTGAAACATATCAGCATCATCTGAATTTGTACTGAGGTTATGAAGACCTTTGGGCAAAGGGCAGGTAGAACTTCCACAAAGGTTACCCTCATGTGTGTTTGCCATTATTGAGTATGATATCTTTCTAGCCCTTTCTCCTTGTTTTGTAGACCTCCTCGGGTTTTTAAAACAGAATTTAATTTAGCAGTCAATGAGAGTCACAATTTTAAATTATGCCATGGAACTAGCTGAAGTTATTTCTCTGGACAGCAAAGAAAAGTGAATAACCCTTTTCTTTGAAATAATAACTATTTTTTTCAGGGAATTAAATAACAGTTTAATGTCTTGGCCAAGTCAAAAGTGACATTTGTGCCTTCCTAAGTTATACTAAACTGAACTGATTTGTGATCAAACTTTGAATATATCCTCTTAAATATTACTTTATTGTCTGTGATTAAGTACTCCTCTTATTGCCGTGGTCCATGTACCTTGTGTCATTTAATATCCACGCTTTCTTCCCTACAGATGAGTACACTTTTAAAAGCTAAATAACTGAGACACGAAGCAAGTAAGGAATAGGGCTAGAAGAGACACTCAAGCCCGTGGTGTTCCCCGTATGCCATGCTGCCACTTCATAAAAAAGCTTGTTAGATTCATACTAAGGCCAGCAAAGATGGTGGCAGTGATGGGTCCTAAAAAAACTAGCATTTTTTCGTATTAGCTGTCATTGTGAATTATATTAGACAGTAAACCTTGGTCATGGGCAGTGACGGAATGACTTGATTTATTTGGTTTATGCTCAGAATTTTATTTTGTTGCCAGCCATCTAGCAACCAAATAAGGATCAACATTTTATAGAAGTTACAAGTGAATGAGCTAAATAGAAACCAAATGCGAGCAGTAGATTAAGATTCAGGGACACAGGCTTTCTAATGTTAGGCACCAGCAAAGATGCCATTTTACAGGTTACCAGGCAGAAATGAATGATTAAAAGTAGAAGGCAGACCAGGAGTACACAAGAGTTGGTATGAGACATTACATGGACCATCACAATTTAGGGATCCTTGGCTGCATAAAATACAAATATTCTCCCATCAAAACTTTAAAAAGACACACTAAGCAACTTCACACTTACTACATGAATCCTGGCAATTCCACTCAGCAGGTGGTAGGCGTTCTACTCTGGTTTCTGAGCATTCCTCTTTCATCTTCCTCTCATGAGGTACTTCCCCATGCAAAGGATCTTGCAATGCCATCCTCCCAGTTTGTATTAAAAAACAAAACAAAATAAAACAAAGCTCTGTGGATCCTGTGGAGCAAGAGAGCCCACGGTGCATCCTGGGAACACAGGTGCAGGCTCAACAGAAATTTTCAGCAAATGACCCATTTACTACTCGCCCAACCAAAAGGGTCTAAAAGAGCCTGGAAAGCAATCCCATCACGGCCAGTCCTTTGGGAAGGCCAAACTGCTCTGGTCAGTGTGGTAGCTCTGCACACCCCACTTCTCATGGGAGAGGAGAGACAAAGCTGTGCTGCCCACGGGCCGGGTCATCATACAACTCAGGTGGAAGGGGGAGGGTCCTGCTGCTGAGAGTTCACGCCATGTTACGAAACTGAGGCTGCTGATTCCTGGTTTCTAGGTTTACATATGGTCACGTCTTTTAATTAGCCCTAACATCTCCCCCTGGCTGCAGAATGGAAGCATACTGCAACATCTGCACGAAATAAGAAAGGAGGTGGGGGTAGGCGAGGGCTGGGAGATGACCACTAGGTGTGGCCTTGACTTCCCCAATGGGTGTTTTTTCCTTTATTGGGGTATTTATTTATTTATTTTTAATAATAATTGAGTGGGTATATCACAAGAACTCAGTTTACTAGAATAATCGGAGAGTTCTACTGGCAGGCATACATTTCATAAATCTTTTTTATAAACTCTGTGTGACATCTGTTGTGCTTGGGCAAATTCACTGATAATCATCTTTGTCAGTGGCTCAAATTTTTTTGGATCAAAAAAAAGGGGAATAAGATATGGGCTGCAGTTAGTAGTAATACATTGACGATGCTCTTTCATCATTTGTAACAAACGTTCCACAACAATGCAAGGTGTTGGTGGTAAGGTGATGATATGCATGTTTGTTTTGCAAGTTCACACCTTTTACTATATATTCATTTTTATGTATGTTCATGTATGAATGATATACTTTAATACAAAAATTTTTAATGAAAAAAAAAAGGGGGGGATAAGGTAAGCATTCAAGGCATTCATGGGGTATATCCATCTGTCTACCTGCTGGCACCTTATTCTGGAATCATCTACCCTTCTTGAATTGCCCATATGGAGAGTCACAGTGGTTTTGCCTATAGTCCTGTAAACTGTCAGTATACCCATGCTCTATTATTTTTAATTTGATCCCCATTTCTTTGAAGTAAATATTTACTTCTGCGGCTTAGCACTCAGAATAAAATCCCTTCTTCCTTTTAAGAGACAACATAACTCTATGTTTGTGTTTACTTGTTGATCACATGAAACCTCCCTTATCACCCAATAGACAAGAAAGCAGAGAAAGAAAGTGAGCATGTGCCTGTATGAGTGAACAAGGAATCTTCCAGCATTTTAGGAAATTAACCAGAATGACCACTAGAGGTCTCTGCCATCCTATGTATGGTCCTTGGAAGCAGAGCAAAACAACAAAAAAGTCTTTAAACAAAATTTGCCAGCCAGATGGTAGTGTGATCGCAAGAGTGCATTTTGAAGAGGAAAAATGTATTATTTTAATGGTGAGAAAAAGAGAATAACTGTAAAGGGAGATTCTGTGCCAGATTTGTGGGGTTGGCAGCAGAATCTGATAATGGATATATCCATAAGGTGAGGTCAGACCATGGAAAAAAATCTACCTGTACTTGATGGGACAACTTGAAATCACGCTGGCATAGGAACAGTCCTTTGTTTAGGAAGTCCTTTGTTTAGCACGGAACACATCAGGGCAATGGGAATTCTGAGATGGAAACAAAAACAATATCGAATTAGCCTAAGAAGCAGTGGAGGGAATAACTGGCCTCAAGTTTGTAGAATTCCAACCAAGATGCTGGAGTTCAGCTACAGTAATTCTGTCTCAAGGAACAGCAAGATTAAAAAATGCAGGGCAACCATATTAAGGAAGTTAGGATATCAAGAAGTAGTAAAGCAGGAATTAGTCATATAGGAATAAATCAGAGACTAAACTATTAAGCCCTTGTTCTACAAAGGTTAAGATGTTGTTACAGGAAAAAAAGCAGAAACTCAATTATCTGAACGGGGTATAAAGACCTGAGCTGCTCTGGCATCAGGGCTCTATCCCCCGAATGACATAATTCCTTCCATGCCCTCTAGATGGGAATAAGCTTGAATTCAGAGCCTGTGGAATGTTTGATCCTGCAGAAGTTGAGTCAAACTGTTCCAGGTATCCGGGATGAGGTACCTAGGCAGACCATTGTAAGCCAAGTTTAAATCTGGTATTCATGGGTCCTCTGTGATTCTTCTTTAATCTTTACTGTGGAAAAGAATAAACCACAAGACATTTATTAGGTATTAAATCTTTGAAAGGAAGGGGCTATAAAGCAGGATTGGGAAAAGGGAGAGGTTGAACTATGATGAAGGTTTGACAAAACCTTGGCCAATCTGCAGAAAGATCCAGAAAGAGTAATCTCCATTAGAGATGTGACAGGGGCTGAAATGGCTGGGTCTTTATTTATGGCCCCTCCCCTGATTCAGTTACTATATGTGGACTTCCTAATTAGGGTATGACCCTAAGGAGACTTTTTATATAGGGAAAAAAAAAAAAAGAAAAAAAAGAAGAAGAAGTTATTCCTTAAAGGGCATCATTATTTTAAGAGGGAGACAGAGAAGAAGATTGAAAAAGGATCTGACCACTGAATTCCACAAGTAGGAAGCCATCAAAGTATTTAGCGAAAGCAATTGTAGTCCAAACTCACCATAAATGGGGTGTGGAAATATGATGGATATTGGGGGAAAGAGGAGCTTTGCTGACACCATACAATCCTTTTGGTACCCAAGGGCTTGTTAAGGTGTGCAGATATTTTCTGCTACTCACTGAGCCAGAGAAAGAAATGTTAGCAGCTGTTTATTACATTTCCAAGTGTCCTAATGGAGCAATTAATAATCAATGGACCAAATGCCCTTGGAGTTTTGTTTTTTGGTCTGCTTGTTTGTTTGTTTGTACCAGTGGGGTGGGGATGGGTATCAATGGAGAATGAATGAACAAGGAGCAAAAGTAATCTGTGTTTTCTAACTGGATGAAGTCTTAGCTAATTAACAAAGCAAAGTTCATGAATTGTCAATCTCCTCTGTTGCTCCAGACTCCACTACACTATAGTCACTTCTCATGGGAGTCACACCAGAGATTTAGAAATGGAAAGTTTTTCTCAACCTTAGTAAAAGTGGTGAGAGATCTTTGATTTCTGTCCAGAATGAAACACCAGAGTAGAGGAAGGAGATATATCTTTTTTTATCTTTAGATTTACACTTGGAAACTTTGATTTCATTTCCCTAAAGAAGTATATTGATATTTGTTGGGTTTAGAGTCCATATAATTCTAAAATATGCTAGGCTTTTTTATTCATCAGGCAGTAGGATGTGACCAGAAGATCCTGGAAATTAAATCTGAGATATTGTTTCTACCCCCAAATTGGCATTATGTGATCTTGTGACTTTTGAGAGTCCTTTAAACTCTTGAGGACTCAGTTTCTTCATCTGTAAAATGATTGGGCTTGAATAGGTCTGTAAAATTTCATTCAGCTCTATGACTCTATAGTTAAGCTTTTGAATTGCAATCCAACCCAATCAAATTTAATAATTCTCATTGCAAATTAGATAGGACTTTGTGGGCTCACCACGGGTCTAACTTCCACATTATTCTATGAATGCATAATATTACAAACTCCAAATAATCAACTTAATAATAAACAGTGAGAATGATACATATATATGGCAAAGTTTGCTTGTACATGCATCTTTAGAAGACTTTAGCTAAATTCACCAACACTATGTCCACAAGATGTCACTGTCGGCCACAATTTGTTTTATAATTCAATAAGCTTAGTTCCTATTTCCCTCGGGCTTTATGATAGCATGCTCCATGGTAAATAGAGTTAAGCACAGCCAGAACTAAATCCTTTGTAATAATTTCCGTATAAAGTGAAATCCTATGTATAATTAGCGGATTTCAAAGGTAATTGTGCATATTTCATGATAGTCTGTACTTAACAAAAATGTTTTTAGCATTATCCGCTGATTTTTAATGCAATAAAGTTTCTGATACATAATCTTATCAAATAATCATAAGAACATAATCATATTGAACAAAGAAGAATGCTTAAAGGGCTGAAATAAATTTTGTTATTTATCTTTAGGGAAAAGTCCAATGGATGTTTGCTCTATCTTATGAACTAGGATATAAAATAAGTAAGGTTTGGGGAAAAGTATTGGTTAAATGTAGAGTATAGCTTGATATCATCTGGGCTTATAGAAAGGCACTTGGCATTTCTTTCCATTTACCTAAGACTGAGGGTACAGCAGCCCCTCACCTTTTCCCAAGACTTTAGGCAACTCCTGTGCCATTGTTTGCAAAGCCATTCCCTTCATTTATCCCTCATTAGAAGCCCTAGAAGTAATTGCACCATCTCTTCTGGTTTAGGAGCCTGAATTACAGTGGTGAGATCATCATTCAGGCTCCCACCTACTGCCTGCTAAAGGCTGTGAACTTATTCTTTATTTTTATTTATTTATTTATTTTTAAGATTTATTTATTTACTTTACCCACTTTAAACCCCCCCTTCCCCATTTGCTGTTTTTGTGTCCATTCGCTGGGCAATTCTCTGTGTCTATTTCCTGCCATCTCTTCTCATCCTCCTCCTCCAGTCTTCACCAAGATTCGATCCTGGAGACCTCCGATGTAGGAGAGAGGTATTCTGCCACCTGTGCCACCTCAGCTCCTGGCTTCTGGAGCTTTCGGAGCATCTCGTCTTGTCTCTCTCCTGTTACGTCATCATCCTGCTGCATGGCTCTCGGGGCCCGACAGCTCAGGGGCACACAGAGCCTGGCAGCCCATGCGCCTTTGGGAGGTCCCGGGAATCGAACCCAGGTCCCTCCATATGGCAGACGGACGCCCAACCATTTGAGCCACATCCGCCCCCTGTGAACTTATTCTTAAGGCTTACTCTTCACTCTATTAAAGTGTTTCCCTGCGTGACAATTTTATCTGTAAAGCATTGACTTGGCACGAACTTTGAGAAGTGTTAGAAGAAGGATCTTATTTTTAATTGCCTAGATAAACTCAAATCACCATTATCAACATAATCAGGCTTCTGAAAGAAGGATTCAACAAATTAATCCCTGTAATTTCCAAATACTGTGACCAGGATCAATGAAATATGTCCTAATGATACGTGGAGAATCGGCGACCCAAGCATAAAAATCACATTTTAAAAATCTCATTTTTTCAAATGAACATGTAATCTTTTGGGAGGCCACAGGATGTAAGGCTTCCAACTTAAACAGCTAAATGACTTCAGAGTCACATTTATTATTATTTTTTTAAGTCACATTTATTGAAGATCCCGCACATTTCCTTAGATTTGGAGTTATGACAGGTAAATAGCTTTTGTATTCTCTTATCTCATGGAAGGCTATTAATTTCATCTGAGTCTAACTCTATCTTTCAGTGGATTTATAGAAAATTGAAAGCACGTGGATTTTGTTTTCTTGTTTTACATGCCCACATATTTTCTGACTTGCTTTTAGGTGACTTTATTAATGTTAACATTTCTACATTAGAGTGAATGAGGAAAATGAAAAACAAATAGTCCTTCCCCACTCAATACATCTGAAATTTGTTACTTGGTTTACTTCTGGTCTCAACCAGAGGATCACCATAAGTAGGAGTGAGTTTCTTTACTGTGCCCAGGTCTTCTCTGTTTTCCACCCTGCATCATCCTTGCTGACTCGGTATCTGGTAATTTGTCTGGGCCTGACTGGTAGAAAATCTGACAGAAACAGTGTCAGTATGATATTCTGTAAACAACGGTGAACTCAGGATGTGAGAGTTTGAATACTTGTTCTACCATTTATTCACTAAGCATGTACACAAAATCAGTATATCCTCTCTCTCTCTCTCTCTCTCTCTCTCTGCCTCAATTCTAAATTTGATGCAATTAAAACAATTTTAACTTATCTCATAGAGGTCTCCTGAGGACTGTAGAATAATGTTTTATTATTGCTAATGGATAACCAGCTTGAGCAAATTGTGTTAAGTTTTTAGGAACAACAAACAGCTGCATTCTTAGACCAGCTATGCTCCCAGCCCATCCCAGAGGGGCTTCATCCACTGAAAATAGTCCTCACCAACAGGATGTGTTTGTTTCTTGGCAGGGGACAGAGATGAAACTGCATGAAAAGTTGGACGTAATCCATTTGCTAGGTCCAATTCGCTCAGCCAGATAGAAAGTTGGGCTTCGGTGCAGTACCCTAGAACACGAGTTTGATATGTGTCTCATTGGCTCGGAGTCATCTTCCAACTTGCTTCAGACTGCCTTGGCCTTTTTGTTTCCATGTGCTTCCCTGTGGACAATAAGAACATCTTTGGTCAATGTGCTTCTAAACTAACAGAAGGTCTTTGCAGCTGGCTACTGCTGATGTCCGTCTTTGGCACCATATTTGGGGGGGGTGGAGGTGGGGGGTTTACACTGGGGCAGTGGGTTATGTGTGTCGTCATTGTGCCCCTCACCATCGGTCTGGAAAAAGGTAATGTTGTGGAAAACAGTGGCATTCTTTGCTCATGTGTACTTAAAGAACTTGGAGACCAGCAAACAACAACTTCTGCGTGTCTTTATATTTCCCAGAATTCCAAGTGCATAGTCTTATCATGAACACTCAGACCTTGTTTCTTCTCATTTACTAAACTTGCTTCAGAAATGAGATGAAGGGGAAGCTTGCTAACATGGCATTAGTGAGATGGACAGATAGAACTCTAAAGGGGTCATCAGCCCACCCAAATCTCGCCAATGGATCATGGGGAAACATAGCGTTCGAGGTGGCCAAACTCTTGGTTTGCAGCCATCAAGGTCTTCTCACATGGTAAACTTGACTTCTCTTTAGTATAATAGCTATTCCAGCCTTTCTGATCTCTCTTTACCTATATGATATCATTCACCTTCTGTATCCTTGCTCTGCTACTGCCAATCTGGGTCCATCCAGTAGGTGGGAAACTGAGACCACTGGTGCATTTAGGCATACTACGTATGTAGAGAGTTTATTGGATGGCAGAGAACATGGTTAGAATTCAATATATTGTAAAAGGAAAAGAGACGTGTTAGAAACATTGTTGCCCATCAATTAATAGTCAATCCAAAAGATGCATTTTAAAAATTATGTAAGACAGTATGAGCAGACGTGCTATTTTTATTATTTTAGCGAGAAGTAAGTAAGCCTGCAAAGAATATGAATATAACTTGGCAATATGGCAGTTATAACTTAGTATGTTTCAGTCACTTTGATTGAGGAGATATGTTTTAACTGTTAAAAATCACTGGCAGGGACAGTATTTCTTCTCCAATTTGTATCCCATTATGTTAACGTGTACTTTATGGCCAGACTGGGATTAATATATTGATTTGGATTCACCGTACCAATTTTCATGCATCACATCTTACTTCTTCATTTGTTGGGCTAATGATGCACAAACTATAAAAGAGTAAAAAATCTGCATGAGGCTGCAGTACCAGATATCAGGGAAAAAATCTTCTTCCCCATTTTTATTGTTCAAGGCAATGTTTACTCATCTGCTCAGAGGATTGGTCTCCAGGAGCCCATTGTTTTATGCTGTCTGTGTTTGTTTACCAATGGCAGATTCCACCTATGGTATTTTCATTTGTCTGATGAGCTAAAGAAAAACCGTTGAATTAATTTACTTGGATAAAGGAACCCAGAGATGAAACAGGCAAATATTTCATGTCATTCAGAACTCAAAGCAGAACCTTTATTTCAAAAATATTCAAGTGTTTGTCAAAAGAAAGAATAGTTTAAAAAAAATTGAAATGCACAAAATACAGTATTATACTGATGCTAAATAATCAGTCCAATCATTCAAATACAGAGCAAGACCTCTTTTAAAATTAAAACTGTACTTTGAGTTTTTGAAAAGTAGCCATCAACCTGCTTGCGTAGTTATCAATTCAGGGTAGTTTTTTTTTTATCATACCACCAAGAGCTCAGCAATTAATTCTTTGCACATAAATTTACATCATTTTTTCTTGGGTTGTTGGGGGTGGGTGGGTAGGATTATTCTAAGATTCGTAAGAGCCAAGCTTTTAACAGTTAAGAGAAAAAATGGTGAAAAACTTTTGCCAATAAACAGTAAATGGTAACTTTAGGCATCAAGTTAGAATTAAACTCATGGTACTATAAAATAGTAACCTCACTGAGGATCAAAGTCATGCTTTTTTATCCAGCGCTTCTTTGTGACAAACACATTATGTCAGCTCCACTAGCTCATTTGTCTGCTGCAGTTCCACTTTATCAGGCTGGAGTAAAAAGAATTGATGTGTCTGGATAGATAAAGTAAATGGAAACTCAGGACTCATTCCAATATGCTGTACTTTGATATATTTTGCAAACCTGAGAGCAGCTGGTGTAACACTAGTTACTGTTTGTATTTAAATATTGTACATTAGAAGACCTTTGAAAAGGTGTTTTATAATGTTCGATTTTCTTTTCTGTTTAGCACCGACTGACTTTCAGATTGTTTTTTTTTCTTTCTTTCTTTCATTTCCTCATTGTGTTCACAAATGTTTTCAGAGTCTGCTATTTCACAAACTTTAGTCTTAGATAAAACAAGTTAAGATGCTCTACAAAGTGCTCATGGAGATGAAAATTTAAATTGTAATAGTTATTTGCTTTTGCCTTATGCTCTGACCCCTAAGAATCCTAGGGGCTTTCATGAATTAGTAAGATCGATTTTTCAAAATTTCTTTCTTTCTCAAATCTTTGCCTTGTCTGGTTGAATTCCAAAGTATTACTATATTTATCATAAAAATAGCACAACTTCTTTAATTTTAGATCAAGAGTCAACATGGATAGTTTTCATTTAAAATTACACTTTGACATGAAACATTTAGGTCAAAACACAAAATCTTTAATATGCCTTAATATGTAGATTTAAAAACAAAAAGCCTACCAAATAACTACAAAGGATAGCACCATAATATATCTCAAAACAATTTTTAAGATGTGTTTATTGACACTAAAATTGCTTGTGTTTTATAGGTTTGGCTGAAAGAGAAGCTTAGGATTATGGCTCAAGAGGTAATGAGGGAAAATAATCATTTTTGATTCTAAGTAAATAACCAAAATTTAATTATTCCTATATTTTGTCCTTCCTTGCCTTTAAAACTCTTGTACATGCCTAAACTAAAATGAATTATTGAGAATATTACTTAGATAATTGAAACCCAAAATATTCCTTTTCATTATTTAGCTATTTTAATTAATGCATTTTTGTTTTAGTTTGATGTGTCTCAAGAATTGCTTCATTTCTCCACCCTTTAATTCTGTATGCTGCTACACATAGCTGAAATCTTGATTGAGAACCATAAAGCAAAAATATAATCATGAAACCTCTCATGGAAGTTGAATTGGTACCACATATGATGCATATTGACTACATTAGTAGAGATAGGTGGGGAAAGAAGCTGTAGGGACAGGGAGGTATCAGAATTGAGTGACTAAAATGACCCCGTAGAGCTTTCTTTTACCAATACATTTAGGATGAACTAAATCAGCTGCTGATAACGCTACTGATTATGGGCTTTCTCGAGCTGCCTTTATGATGAACAGGAAGACAAGATGAGCTGCTCTTATCCCTGAAGAGGAACTTGATCCTCATGGAAACATCCTAATGGAAAATGTGGTGTTGGGATGAGTGTCTGTGACGAAGCAGCAGCTTGGCCACTACACGCTGTCATCTGCATACCTTCTGATTCAAAATGTTCAGAGATTTCTGCATGTAGAAAGAACAGGCAATGATATAAAATGGCGAACAGAGGGTCTACATTTCTACTGAAATCCACATCGATTCACACCTGCGTTTGGAATACAATAGACTTTTTGAATACATAAATGAAACAGGGAATGTCTATTTACAGCTCTCCTTACAGATATACACGAACATGCGTGAGGTTTTATAGGGGATGCAGTTGCCATGATAATTCAATTCAAAGGAAAAATCAGCATGAAATAAGGCGGGAAAAACAGATTGACATGTAAAATCTATCCATGTATAAATGAAGACATTTTAAAAGGGCACTTTAACATCATCCATTTCAATTAGCACAGACTCTGGATTTTATGGTTTTAATTTAATTAAGTTGAGTTTTCTTAAACATCAAGGAAATGCACAGGCAGCCTTTCTTAAAACTATACATCTAAAAACTTGTATTTATAGAAATGGCCCTTGGCATGTGTAGGAGATAGAATAAGCATTTAGGGTAGACTGGCATTGACAAAAATACCATGTGTGATTAATACAGATATAGTGACACAATTTTACATGCAAACAAAATGGTAGATATTCTAATTCTAGCAACCAAAAAGGTCATTCTTTGTCTGGGAGAATATTTGAAGAGCATCTCAATTCCTTAAGACATAATGTCTAGATGTCTGTTCACCAAAAAAAGTAACAATGAGAAAAAAGCAACAAAATAATAAGAACATGCTATGAAGATTATGAGGGTCTCAGCATTATGTTAATGTGGTCCCAGTGAAGATGAGCCCATTAAAGGACAAAATGTAGCATCTGGTCAGTAATAGAGGTAAGGATGAATGAGAGCCAAAAGGAAGGGGAAGGGCAGCAAGAAAGAAAAGTGGTATTTAGGATATGTGCAGTGTAGACACCATGGAGCACTGCTTTCAGTTGTTCAAAATGTCATGTCATTGTTCAGTGTGTTCAAAATGCCACATATGCCTCATGGTTTGCGCACTGACATTTCCTGAGTTATATCAGTTGAGAAGAACAGTGTATAGAGTGCCAGTGGCCCTACAGGGTGTGATCCAATGGAACGCAAGGATACACATTCAATAATGTCCCTGAAACCCTATCCTGTGCAGTGGATGCCTTGCTTGATACAATGAGGGTGCAGTAGGAAACACTCCCTATTTATTGAACTTCCTTCTATGAGATTGGTCAGAGCCATTTCCTTTGCAATTCAAACAGGTCAAGCATTTCTTCATTTGCTAACTTAACACACATAACCAGATGGCCCCCAAAAGGAAGCACCTGCTCCAAGCCTTACTCAGCATGAAAACCACTAAGGCAGGATGACTGCATATTATAGTATGAAAATCCTGGCCTGGGAGTCACAGGCACAGAGACCTGGTCTGAACCCTTCCCCCGAGTCACTGAGTGACTTTGGGCATGCCATTTAATCTCCAGGCATCTATTTCTTTACCTGTAAAATGAGAATGATAGACATATCTTGATGGTCGGTTTTGGTTCTAAAGTTCTATGAGACTTGAAGAAGAGGGACCTAAATTTCTCTCTTACAGAGCCTTATTTCTAGCAAAAGAATAATTGGAAATTCCAAAATCTGTCACTCTTGAAAAATTGTGAGGGTGATTTATCTGTTTTTGGGTGGACTTTGAATGTTTCAAACATCTTTATCAATGGAAACTCCTAGAGAGATTTGGAAACAGTTAAGTCTTTTTAGTATCTTCTCTGTTGTAGAAATTTTGTATACTTGGTCAGGTGTAAGTTTCATGAAAACCTTACAATGAGATGAAAATTGGCCCCACTTTACAGATGAGAGGTCTGAAGCTGAGAGAATCGTAGAGGTCTTCAGTTCCAGAACTCGAACAGAATCTTCTGGACCCCAAACTCATTGTGTGGATTTCCACTTCATCACCGCTGCTGGGAAGGGAAGAAAGACATTTCTTGAGTGCCTACTATGTGTTAGCTACTGTGTATTATTTAATCCCCACTCTGAACGACAGACAAATTGTTCTCCCCGATGTCAGAGAGGTTAAATCACAGGTTGGCAAGCTACAGCCGTCAGGCAAATCTGAACCTTACCTACTTTTGTAAATAAAGTTTCATTGTACTACGGTTATGTCCATTCATTTACATATTCTCTTTGGCTCTTTTCATACTATAATGGCTGCTTTGAATAGTTGAGATAGAGACAGTGTGGCCCACAATAACAAATATTTACCATCTGGATTTGTACAGAAGTTTTTCAAACCATTGGGTTAAATGAATCTTTTGGGAACAGAAGATGTGTTTTTCACAGGAATAAAAGGCACTAGATTGGTTCCCTTAATTCCAACAAAGTAAGATTCCAAATTTCCCTGGGAGACAGAGTTCATAGGAAGAAGTAGGAGTAAGGATTTCATAACTTCCATTTTCTTAAAGACTAGTTAGGTTAGGTTACGCATAGCACGATCATATCCACCAGGAAATCTATATTGCTTATTGAGTGACAGCCTATAAAAGAGAAACCATGGAACTCCTTTTCACACAAACATTTTCAGAAGAGGAAAACCAATTTATGAATAAAAATGCAATGAAAGAAAAGGCAGCTATTAAATTAATATGACTACTTCCTTGCATAGCTCAAAAATGGATTCTGAAAGCAATGGAAGAAAAAAAAATTCCAAAAATATGTTGAGCAATAGCAGCATTATTGGAATAACTGCATTGCCACATTGATTATGTTTATACTTAATGTTTATTATCCATTTACTATAGCTGAATAAAGGTGTTCAATTTGAAGGAAAACATATTTATTTGTGTGATTTCTGGTAAGTTATTTGGAAAAACCTGCAAGTCATTTTCAGCATTCCTTTATCAGAATTATTCCAGGTAGGATAGGGTAGAATAAAGTGTGAGATGAGAAGATAAATATGTATTTAAGGTGTTGAAATTCTTTTAATCTCTAACAACTGTCTTTGTTACGGCCTGAAGCATTTGCCATTGCATGTGAGAAAGCAGTAACTACAATGTAAGCCAACTCTAAACAAAATTGTTAGGTCTCTGCCTTCCCAGCCTTCTGCCATTCCTCTCTTGTTGCAATTGTGGTACACATCTACTTTCTCCTTCCCAAATTATTTTCGTATTGCTTTCTGGTACCCAGAGACCCCCATTATACAACCTTACCCAAATCTGCTTTTCACGCCTTCGACTTATTCCCTCCACATTTGCCCCCATCAAAACTTGCGAGGATTTTGGGGTTCATCTTTAAGAGTGCTGTGGATGTCCAGTTATCACAAAGTCCTCTACACGATCTCTCAACATTCAGCTTTCAAGGTACACTCTCCTAATAACTGTCAGTGCTATTATTATACTTGCTATATGCTGGCCATTGTTTTAAGTGCCTCGTATATGTTCATTCACTTATCCATCACCATCACCTACAAGTGGTCAGTAACTATTATTAGGTGAGGTGACAGCCCAGGGAGGTTAACAAAACAGGTAACCCAGTGGGCAATGGCTTAGTGGCATTTGAACCTAAGCGTTCTGCCATGTTCTTACTCCATGACACCACTACTTCCCTTTAGGAAATAATGAAATGAACACATTCTTTTTTGAGATGACATTGCTTTGTATTTTGCTAATATTTTGGCACAGTTTTATTTTTGGGGGTGGGGGTGGGGGGATAACTGGAAAAAATAGCCTGAATCAGAAGAATAAATCTCTAGTAGAGATACACTGGGAACCATGTGTGATTGGTAGGGGACTAGGATTTTAGCTGAAGGGATTTGGGGACATCTCAGATCAAGGTAGAAGATATGTGACTACCTAGACTTTGTAGAGCAGATAAAAAAAATAGAGTAACTATTTCTGCTGACATCACTTGAAGTGCTTTCAGAATTTGCAGAGTCATCTATTTTAGTACCTGAGAGGATACTGATGGCCATCAGCTCAACTCAATCCCTAGATTGTATGAGTGGTAATTAACTGGAGTGTACAAAGTTACTGAAGAACTGCATTGCTTAAAAGATGCCAGCAGTGAATAAAATCTATCTACAGGAGCTGTCTGTGACTAATCAAAACACTTGATCCGTGGCTTGCTCTACTGAATTAGCAACATGTTCATTGTATTGAGACTTAAATGATGTAGTAATTATGTCTACCAATGAAACAGAAGAGCAACTGGTCAAATTGAGAAAAAAAAAAAGTGAAATGTCATTGCTTTTCCATCTCTAAATGACTTTTTAAATAGACACAGTTCATTTCAGGCCCCAGATGGATCCAGAACAAATGAGATTATGTTTGAAGCAATTTCCCTTTTTCATTTAAACCCAACTAAATAGAGAAGAACCAAATATGGATGGGATAACCTGTTTTGCCTGTGTATAAATTTTTGACCTCGGTGTTTGAAACAGGTGGCTAACCCAGAGTTTGGCAAATTCCCACAAAATCTCTATGCTCTGAATAATCAGTGGTCGATGCTCACAAAGGTGTAAGTGATAAAAGGCTGGAAGGGAAACCAATGTTGATGGTGCCATAAAACCTTCCCAGGCAGCAAAAAGGGACAAAACAGACTGTACCGTGACACCAATTCACTTTGGCCTCTTGTTTCCTCAAGTAACGAATAGCCAAATGTAGGTCCAGTTTCAAGCAAGAAATATATTTCTGGTTTGGGAATGATAGTGGCATGTTTCATCATGTATATGAAGAAAAGGCAGTGGAGAAATCCCCTGCAGGAGCCATTTCAAAAACATCAATTAAATTGTGACTTCCATTATCATTGGGCACCAAGGGATTGACCTCAGTGGACCATAGCACTATCATTGTTTTAGAGTGCTCAGAAACTTACTTAATAATATTTATCTCACAGTATTATTTGAAAATTAACAAGCCTATAATTTGCTGCGATAGCCTAAATATTTAGAAGAAAAATATTTTTTCTCTCAAAATAGCATCCATGATCAAATCATTCTCACATCTACCAAAAAAGAGAATTATATTATTATGTGACTTAAACATTCATCTAAAATATTAAACAAGGCTTACTCCTTCTTTGGACAATGCAGGGGTAAATAAATAAATAAATAATTGATTTAACCATTCAATGATTTTCTAATGCAATTTGAGAAAGAGTGAACTGAAGCATATCTTCTCAAGTTCGTGAATGCATTTTCAGATATAAAAATCGGGTGATACAAATACTAATGCCAAAAAAAAAGTATCTTTTGGGAAATAATTAAGCTTAGTTGAGATTTCCTGGAGTACCAAATTCCATTTTCATCACCATTTGAAAGAAAATTTTAATGAGCTATAATTATGATGAAGTAAGGCATTGGTTATGTACATAAATAAAATATGGCTCTAGGAAGCATTGTATCACTAAAATATATTATACTAAAGAAACTTCCTCAACGTTTTTGTCTTGAGATATTGCTTTTCTAAAATGATAGTCTTGTCATAAGTGAAAAACTGAATTCAAAAGAAAGAAAGAGACAAAGGAAGGAAAGAAGAGAGAGAGGATGGGAGGAAGAAAGAAAGAATATTCCCAAACTGTGATACCAATTGTCGGTATTTGCTTTTCATATACAAAAAAAATTGCTTTGATCAAATTCTGTAAACTCTACTTCTCAAGAGCTCTGATGCAAAAAAAGAAACAATAATGAGGTAGGACTCAGTAAATTAATTATAAAAATTGGGGGTTCAAGTTAGATCTTTCTGGTATAAAAATCACTATGCCTCATGATTAGCACATGAAGAACTCTGTAAGGGATTCTTGCACTTGCTATACTGGTCTAGTTAGAAAAGTATCCTACATAGTCTATGACTTCTCAGTGTTAGAGAATATATTTTATTTTTATTTGTATCACCATCTCTTAGCACTGGGCCACTCACATAATAACTACCCAACGAGAATTCGTTAAATAAATAAATCTATCCACTTATCTTAACCCTTACATATCTGATAAACCAAGGGGAGCAGATGTAGATTAAGTGGTTGAGTGCCTGCTTCCCATGTACAAGGTCCTGGTTTCAATACCCAGTACCTACTAAAAGAACAAAAACAAACCAAGCCTTGCAAGTTGCCATTCAAGAGCGTGATGCGTGAGCTGCTGAGTGGCAGTCGGCCCCGATCACTGAAACATGAGTGAGAATAATGGGCCACATGGCAATGCTTACAAGGCCTCAATTTTATTTTCTTATGCTTATTTACAATATGCATTTCATCTCCCATCTCCTCCGATACTCTTCCCTTGTTGGTTGTATGTATTGCGAAGAGCTCCTCTTTGTTTTTAGCTTGTGTTTTCACTTTCTTTAAGGTGTCTTTCAATGATGAATAGTTTCAATACAAGCACATTTATCAAACTTTTCCTTTTAGCGGCAAAGTTTTCTGTGTCCTGTTTACGAAATCTTCCCTGAACTTTAGGTCTAAAGATATGGACCTTTATTTTATTCTAAAAGTTTTAAAATTTAGAATTTACGTTTATGTCTTTAGTGAATCTGAAATTGATTTTAAAAAGCCACGTGAAGTTGGAATCCACAATTTTTTGCCGAGGGTTCTCACAACACCTGGACCTTTGGAAATGCCCAGTATGGCCGAAGTTCCCAGTCTCTGCTTTATTGCCTACCCCTAATATAAGAAAAAACACCACAAAAGCTGACTGAGGTAACTTGAGGAACAGAATATGTTCTGAACCCAGGTGATGGCTGTTGCCCTTGCTGGAATCTGCTGGCCCAAGTGAGTTCCCTCCTACAAACAGCAGAGAAAGACTCAGCCGTCTGAAGACCTTTGGTTATCAAAAATAAACGTCTACCTTCATAATATATTGACAGTTTTATCTAAAAAAATAAAAATAAATAAAAAAAATAAATAAATAAACACCTACCCTTCTTCTGGACTCACCATTGACACTGAGGGAACTCCATCTGAAATTGTGAAGCCTTTACCCTCATATATATATATCTTGTCTAGAAATCCTCTCTTCATTTACCTACTAGGCTCTGGAAATAAAAGAAGGCTGTACCTAAGCTTGCTTATATTTTAAATCATATCCTATAAATATGTGTCTCTGTATTAAAAAATCACATTTCTAAAAAGTAAATAAAATTAATATAGCCATATTTTTCTGAATTAGAAAATGACGTTTTCACAGACTAATGCACTTTAAATGTCTGTTAATATATTTCTTTAGCCCTGGCAGTTATCTAGATACTGTATTCATGGGCCAATACACTATGGATATTATTCTACTGTATTCTGGCTTCATGTGTTATAAATGAGAAGTCATGCTCTCCTGAGCTCCCCGCCCCCCTTTTTCTTGGTAAGTGTGAGATTTCTCCTTTTTACTTTCAATTCACAATTTCCTCCAGACTACATAAAAATATGTGTTATTTCTCATTTATTGACCTAGACATGATGAACCCTTCCAATTTGAAAACTCAAGTCTTCAGTTCAAGAGAAACTATTTTTTAATAATATCATCTGATAATTATTACTTTTACTACATCTTTTCACTTTCTATCAGACCTTTTTGTTCCTAGGCTATACTTCCTGGGTTTCTCCTCTAAGTTGCTTATCTTTTCCCTGATAAGTTTCATCTCTAAGTCTTTTTGATTTTGCTTTTTCTTACGAGGATTTATTTTGTTTTATCTTGCAGGTCACTATTTAACACTCATCTTCTTTTTTCAGCTCCACTATTCAATTTTTATACTTGAAAATTTCTCTTTAACTTTCTGAAAGATAATTTTGTAAGCTAAATGTATCTACTTGAGAAGTCTCTTTTTTGTGTCAAAAGATACCATCTGAGTTTCCAATCAATTTTATTTCAGTTGGGTCTACCAGCTGACTTAAGTTCCTGAGACCCCTAAAAGTATTGTTATTTTACTTTAGCCTGCTAATTATTTTCTATTCCCTTATCACCCATATAAGCTGTGTTGTTTGTATTCCTCAAGCAGTGGAACATCATCATGTGGTAACAAGCATAACAATTTTGATCTCTGTAGATGGATGAGGAATGAACAAGCACACATTTCCATAATAAATTAATGAAGATATTTAATTCCCAATTTACCCAAGATTAAGAGTCGGCCTTCTCCCAAATTAAAAAAGGTGAGGGTAATTCAGTCCATTAGTATAGTTCTCCTCTAGTTTTACTGGGATCAGGATGGTCATAGAGTCTTAACCAGGACAAGACACTATTAGTGACCATTCCCTTAGAGGGCCAGAGACTTTGTAAGTAGCCATAAAATCCCAGAGAAGCAAGCCACTGATCAGCCACTGGCAAGGGCCCAGAAAAAAGAGATGGAAAAACTATGAGCTCAGTTGGAAGGGTTAAACTACACTAAGCTTTTATGACACAAAAAGAAAATATGACTGCCTTCCTTTAGGGCCAACTCAGAGAACATCTTCTCTCCCATTTCCAGGTTTTTCTTTCCCATCTCCAAGTCATTCTGTGTCTGACCTCCTGTGATTTCAAACTCTCTTTATATATATCTCATCTCTGTCTTATAATGCAAACTCCTCAAGGCCAAGAGATTTATCTTTGATTATGTTATATATACAACTGATCACAAAGCTAGAGTTAATTAGTGGTTTTCTATCATCATTATCATTACCATGTTAAATGTAGGTGTATATCAACCTGACTATTCAAATTTATAGAATAGATGAATACAAAAACACTTATTCATTTTACAAAAGAGGTCTGGCTAGGGAGATTTAAATCTCACATTCTTTAAATTTTTTTAGCAGTACATCGTAGGATTTATCAGGAACACCCATAAATTTATAACGTAGCGAATGCAATAAACCAGATCAAAAAAAAGTTTTCATTTTGATTTTCCCTTTTATGTTTGAAATCATCCACAGCAATTCAAACAGTATGTGCCCAATGCTGTCTCTTGAACGTTCTCCCAACATTATAGCACAATAGCTTGAGAAAATTCTCCCATCAGCATCAGGACTCTGGGTCTATAATCTGGTCTCATTCTCCAAAGTGCATCTTTCCTCAGTTGTTGTTGAAATTAAAATAAAACATATTCTTGCCTAAAATAAAGGATTCCCATACAGCACCCCACCACCAAAACCTTGCTTTGGTGTGGAACTCTTGTTACAATTGGTGATAACATTATTTTTATAATTGTGATATTTTTTAACAGTAGCACCTTTGTTCTAATTGATGAAAGATTATTAAAATAGTTCTATCATCCATTATTTACATTATGTGTATTTTTCCCATATACCACCCTATTATTACCACCTTGTATTAGTATGGTACATCTACTATAATTCATGAAAAACCTTCTTGTATTTGTGCTATTAACTATAATCCATCATTTATAATAAGGTTCACTGTGTTGTACAGCCTTAAGTTTTATCTTCTAATTTTTATTCTAGGAATATATACATCCTAAAGTTTCCTCTTTTAACCACATTCACTTATACAGTAGAGTGCTATTGATTACACTCACAAAATGTGTTACCATCACCACCATACATTTCCAAACCTTTACCATCAGCCTAAATAAAAATTCTATACAAGTTAATCAACTCCCCATTCTATACCCTTAACCTATATTCTAGATTCTAACTCTATGAATTTGCTTTTTGTAATTAGTTCATAACAGTGAGCTCATGCAATATTTGTCCTTTGCTGTCTGGCTTATTTCACTCACTATAATGCCCTCAGTGTTCATCCATGTTGTTGCGTGCATCAGTACTTCATTCCTTTTTGTGGCTGAATAATATTCCATTTTATGTATATACCACATTTTGTTTACTATTCATTGGTTGATGGACACTTGGGTTGCTTCCATCTTTTGGCAATTATGAATAATGCCACTATGAACATTGTTGAGCAAATAATCTGTTTGAGTCTCTGCTTTCAGTTCTTCTGGGCATACAACTAGTAGCGGGATTGCTGGATCATATGGTATTTCTATACTTAGCTTCCAGAAGAACTGCCAAACGGTCTTCCATAGCAGGTCCACCATTTTACATTGCCACCAGAAATTGATGAGTGTTCCAATTTCTCCACATCCTCTCTAACACTTGTAGTTTTCTTTTTTTTTAAGAGTGGCCATTCTAGCAGGTGTGAAATGGTATGTCATTGTAGTTTTGATTTGCATTTCCCTAAAGATGCAGAGCTTCATTCCTATGCTTTTTACCCATTTGTATTTCCTCTTTGGAGAAATGTCTCTTCAAGTCTTTGACCTGCTTTAAGGTGCACTGACCTTGCTCATGGGTGGCAGTGCATGGATTCAGACTTCCCTACAGACTAACAGTTGGCTCCGAAAAGCTAACTATTTTAGAAATAGAAGTAAAGAGATGTTTGAAATGCCTGAATTTAGAATGGGAGCCTGGAGCTTCTGCATGCCAATACATGCAGTGGTGTTGATCCATATAACCACCAACCCCACTTGATTTTGAAATTCACTTTCCAATTGCATGCTATATTCCAACCTGAACAATAAAACTAACTGTTCGTGGACAAAGCATTTTCACTTCTAAGAAACAGGCCCCATTGTACATTTTTATTCATTTTTTTATCCACATTTCCCCATAAAATGCATTTGTATGTATGCAATGCCCACTTTTCAAACTGTTTCATTGAATGTTTTTTAAGCAATGGCCAATCCTATTTGTATTACATTTACAGGAATCTTTGAATTTCCTAAACTGAAGAGAAGAATCTGCTGTTTAGCTGAGAAATCTGATCAACTTAATGCAGATTTTATACTTCCTTTTAATTCCCAGACTGAGCGCTTCTTTTTTCAGTTTTTCAGAAACCCAAGACACACTTATTTCTAACAAACCTGTGAAACGACACATATCTCTATTATTAAAGGCAAACGGCATCTTTCTGATATAATGGGAATATGAGTCATCAACCCTAAATCTGATCTGGTCCTAATTCAATTAAATCATTACATTCTTGCCTTTCACTGATTTTCTTGCCTACAGAAAACCATGCAATGGATGTGTTAAATGGCCATTTTAAATGGATGCATTCAATGAGGAAAAGGAAAAAAAAAACACCTTTTAATACTAAAAAGGGGAAATAAATTGCTGATCTTTTTTTTTTTTTTTTTAACAAATGGCTGGGAGGGTTATAATGTATTAGATTTTTTTTTCAGAGGTAATCTTAGATGTGGAGTGAATGAAGTGAAGTCTGTTATCAATCCATAACATCTGCTGCAGTGTCAAGTGATGAAATGGGTGACTCCAGAGCCCAAGACAGCTGGGACGGCTTTCTTAATGCAGGAGGGTATTGTGCAAACAAACAGGCACTGATACGGTCTATGGTTGTCACAATTATTCAGGCCGGTGATACATCTTCCTGTATTAGCTGCTTGAGCAGTCTTATTTCTTTTAAAAGTAAACTACTGTATAACAATCACCAACCTGGCTTGTAAGTCAGTGAACACAAATAGAATAAATACCCTGGAAATAAAAAATAAATATAAATTAAAACTTATCACTAGAGCAATAAACTGAAAAACAGATGCATGATGGAAAACAAACCAAAACACCTAGACCAAAGGTGGGAGAAATAAATAAGCAAACAAAAATTCAAAGGTTACATAAAAAATATATGCATCGGTCATATTTTTCTTAAGCTGTATAATGTTAGGGTTCAAGCTTAGTGAAAGTTAAAGATACAAAAACACTGTTTGGAGCATCTAATTTTGATTCCTGCTTCTTTTGATTTTGGGACCTGCATCATTGGAAAGCTTATTAACAATCATACAGCTTTTCTTATAAAATAAGAAAAGTAATAATTTAGCAGTTTATTATTTATACAAATCTGTATTGCAAGGAGCTACTGAATTTAACTACAAGTGGAAGATTGATTTCACCCAGACAAGCTTTTTGGTGAATCCTGAAATAATCTGATTCTAACGGGAAATATTACCAGTCTGCACATATCAGGAGCCTCAACTTCCAGTTCAACTCAGGTACAATATATCCTCAAATATATAATCTAGCTTTCAGACAGGCAATCTAGAGCCCACTGCAAAGATTATTATAGATTAAAATTCTCATTGCTCCAGGCACTAAGAACTATTGAAAACTAGATTGGCATGAAACCCCAAAGCTCATTTTGTCTAACCTGATAATTGGGCAGATGTGAAAAGTCATGTCAGGAAAGTCGAGATACTCCTAGCAAGCCATTCTCTTTGACTCTGTGCTACTTTATCATGTTAAGCTGCCTCATTATCTGTTACGTATATACCTACAATGGTATTAAAAAGTCAGCCATTTTCAGTCTCTTTCAACAAAATGGACACGGGAAAACCAAATACAAGTGAAAAATCAAATGCAAGTTACCGAGATCTGATTGAGACATATTGGACCTTAAAATTCAGGATAACATCTCTTGAGTGACCTTTCAGCTATACATATTCCAAATCTTACTAGATATATACCTGAATGAAAATTGTTTTGTCAATTTTATTGATACATATTAATAAAGCATACAATCCATCCAAAGTGTACAATCAATGGTATTTGATATAAACACATAGTTATTTATTCATCACTTCAATCATTATTAGAGCATTTTCATTATTTCAAAAATGATAATAATAAACAAACAAAAAAACTCTACCCCTTAATAATCATCTCTCAATCTCTCTATGCGTCCCCTGCCATATTTAGCTACTATTCTGTTTCCATCTTTCTAATTTCTTTGTATTTATATTTTGTATTGATGGAATCAAACAAGATGTAGTATCTTTTGAGTTTTTAACATACATGTTCTGGTGTGTATTCATCCTTGAGTGAATAAGTTAAGAACCACGGCCATTAAGGCTCTGAAATGCCTACATTTGCCCCTCTGGAAGGAAGGGACCCTGTCTTATTCATCCTTGTAAATTCTTCAACACAACATACCATGTTTGGCAAACTCTAAATATGCATTAAATGCTGATTCAATTCATGTATTTTTGTTGCCTTCAAACAAGCCAATATAAGCTCGCTTATCTCAAAAATCAGGTATAAATAACATGACAATATTTCCTCTCCAACAATGGGACATCATTTCTCATTCACTCATTCACCCATTCATTTAAAAAAATGCATGTTGAGCATCTCCTGAAGGGCCTGTTCAGTTTTACATGTTAAGGATAAAACAGTGAAAAGACAGAAACACCTCCTGCCCTTTGGGAGCTTACTGTGTCTCAGAAATGACTGCCATCAAGCTAGCAATCATAAGTGTTACAAAGGAGAAATTCAAGGAAACTATAACTAAATGTAAAAGGAACCTTACTTAGTTTGGGAGGGGTACTAAGAAACCATGGAAGAGTTCCCCTGATTCCTTAAAGTAAGGTTCAAAGGAGAATTAGGAGTGAGATATGCAAAAGGGTGGTCGAGATGATGAAATTTTAGGCAAAGAAAGACTGTGCATAACCAATAAGAGCATGGTGAGTTCATAAAGAGAAAAAAACTGGAGTGGTTGAGAGATAAAAATACAGGATAAGGGGGAGGTAAGGTATAAGGAGGGAGCTATGGTTATATAAGATCAAGCTGAAAAGATAGGTGCGAACCAGCCTGGGCAGCAATGGTATGTTGTGTTGAAGAATTTACAAGGTAAATTTAGAGGTAAGGACAATAGTCAGAATATTTAGCACTCACTACATCCCAGCAACCACCTTTCAGAATGGCCCTAACTGTGATCCTAACCTGAAAAAATGCCACTGCAGCAATGGTTGCACAATTGCACGTAGTGTGGAGTATAGGAAAAAAGCCTGAATGATGGCCGGGAGCAGAGCTGCCCTACTAACTCAGACTTGACCTCATAACTCTTAGAGTAGAGAAGAATAACCACTTTTAAACCACGATACTATGGGTCTTTTGGATAATTGCCACTTGGCTTTTTCTTAACAAAGACAGTCGTTTACATCGCATGTTCAGAACATAGATGGAATTACAGCTTTTAGGAAGTGATTGCCTTGTAAACACATATTTAGGTTGAGAATAGCATGCACCTCTTTCAAGAGGAAATGTCTTACAAATGGTGCCCCCAAAGAATCATTGACCAAGAAAGTTTATATAGATGTAGCAACGGGAGAGTTTATATGGAATAAGTGCTTGTTGTTGCTTATTTATGTATTTTGACAGTGAAAATGAATATGATCTAAGACAAGCATATGCAAAGTAGAGGTTTTAATACCCCAGGATAACTCCAGCGCCACAGCCATACCATTCTTCCAAATTGCCACCTTCTGGGAAGCGGCTGTGGCTCAATCAGTAGGGCTCCCGTTTACCATATGGGGGGCCCCGGGTTCGGTTCCCGGGGCCTCCTGGTGAAGGCAGGCCTGCCCGCACGGCGTGGTTGGCTGACCCGGAGAGCACAAGCAGCAAGAGGGGGATAAATGAATAAATAAATAAAAAATCTTTAAAAAAAAAAAAAACAAAACAAAAAAACAAATTGCCACCTTCTCTTCCTATTACATTTATAACATTAAAAAAAATTTTTTTTTTTAAATTTTTACCAGGAGGTCCCTGGGATTGAACCCAGGTCCCTCCATATGGGAGACAGACGCCCAACCATTTGAGCCATATCGATTCCCCCAAATTTTTACCAGGAGGTCCCGGGGATCAAACCCAGGCCCCTCCATATAAGAGATGGGTGCCCAACCATTTGAGCCACATCCGTCCCCCTTACATTTAAGGTAAAGTAAATAGTATGTGGGCAACAAGTAAGGCTGATCAACAGCCAATATGCATCAGTTGTTTAATATCCTCTGTCTCTTCTGATTGGTTGGAAAAGACTTTGCCCAAATGTCATCTTCCCTCTGAGGCAACCTGTAATGCCACTAGCTCTCCCCCTTCTGTCTTCTCTTCCTCTGCTTTTCCCTTCCTTACCTAACATTTTTCTCTTCATAACAGACTACTAATTTATTATGATTCTTGTTTACTAGCTATATTTCTCCAATAGAATAAAAGCAACACAAGTTTAGGGACTGTCATCTGTTTTGTTTATTGGTGTTTTTGAAGCCCCTAGTGCTTGGTATATAGTAGGCACTCTATAACTATTTAGTTGAACTTAAGTGACATGACTGGTTTTGTTGTCTGCTTGGTCAAAGCTGGCTTGTTACAGGGAAAAGTTTCCAGCCGGTGGAAGACACATGTCCATCCTAAAGGCCTGGGAAGGAAATGGCTCATATCTCTTGTACTTATATTCCACTGGCAAGAGTTTAAGTAATCATATAATCATATAGCCAACTTTGACCCTGAGCAAGGTCTCCTCATAGTAAGTGGGATTGAGGTATTTGTAAGAAAAAAATAAGATAATTATTATATCCCCCTTGCCAATACTAAAATAAAACTGAAGGCATTATCTATAGGCACTATCTAAGTGTGATAAGAGTAAAAGTATGGAAAATTATGGAAAATATTGAAATATTTCAATAGTTAATTATATGTTATATATTTAGCTGAGCTTTAAATATCTAGAGCATATGCTTTTGCCAAGAGATCAGAGAGTAAATGCATCCTTCAACTTCATTTTAACCAAGTTTAGCCTAAATTAATGTTAGGAATTAAATATTGATAATTTGAAGATACTCCCCATTATTCAGGAACCAGAACGTATACAAATGTCCAAACAACACGTCTAGGAATTACACTGAACATTAAAACCCAATTACCTTTTCATTGATTCAGTAAATATATATTTGTACGTTTTCTTTAATTCAATTTATGGAAATTACTATTCTAAATAAATTTGATATACTTGTAATTTACAAAACTAGCAAACAAATTGTTACTTTCTATATCCTCTGAACAACTCAAAGAATGTTTCTTATCCTCTTGGAATTGGAGGGGAATTCATACTTAATGAGTGATGAACCTATGCCAGCAGATTATATGCCTACTAATTTGCCAAAAAATAGTATAGGATAAGTATATTCACTTATAAGCTTCCAAACTTTTTAACAACACTTCCAGCATCACATAGCTCATGGATGGCAGGTCCCGAATTTGAGTGTAGGTTGTTCCAAATCTAAATCCAAAGGAAAATGTTCTAAATAGTCCCATAATTCATTCATTCATTAATTATTTTTAAAAATTTATATAATTTAAGCACACATATGACACTGAAGGAGAAGGAAGCTTGTCTGTACTGTTTACTGTGATAATGTCAGTGACTTAAACAATGTTTATAGCAGGGCTAAGCATTCAACAGATTTGTTGAATAAATGAATGAGTAAATGAATGCTTAATGATTGGCAATCAATATTCAAAACACTATACCAGATATCATTGGGGTACAACCTGGAGCATATTATATATAGTCCTTTAAGACAAAAAGACTTAGATTTTAGTGGAGAAAATATATCTTGTTCAAAGTCATAATCCTACACAATAGAAAATTATAAGTGCCTTCAGTACAAAAAAGAAAGAGATGCCATTCATCTGAATAAGTCATGATGATCCTCCCTGAAGATGTAACAAGTGAAATGAACATTCAGAGTAGAAAGAATCTTAACAAGTCAAGTCCAGGAGTTGGGAGGAAGTACATGCCTGGTCAAGAGTAAACCATATTCAGAGGTACTGAGGTGGGAAAACAAGAATTGCACATTAGGGAGTAGCTAATATTCTTGGAAAGTGTCAAAATTTCCAAAAATTGTGGCTATAATGAATATATCTATATAATCTGCAATAACAACCAACATAGTTCCACTATATGGATGTGCATACACAAGGGACTACTGATCTATCAGAAAATCTTTATTCCTGAAGTTGTTTCTGATGACATGGTATGGGGTGGTAGAACTCTGAAATTCAGCATCTTTCTCAATTACTGATTAAGAAAAGATAATATCAAAGAAAGGCATCAGAAGGCAAGCTGTTCAATTTGTTTTTGTTTTAAAACCATGACCAAGAATATCATCACATATATGAGACACTACCACTTGCTATGACAATTGAGTCATAAAATTTCATGCAACAAATAAAATAAAGCAAAATTGTTATGGAAAATCATCCTAGAGATTGATGAAGAATTTAATCCTAAAATTATAGAGGATGATTCAATGTTTTTCTCTCAGAATTAACATTTTAAGTAGATTAAAAAAGCATAAGTAGGAATACAACATTTAAATGCTATACCCAATGAAGTCAATGTAATAGATATTTACATATAAAACTTTGTACCAAACAAAGAAAATTATATATTATTTTCTTAGAGCTATGACACGTTTTAAGAATTTCTCATGTACTTGACCTCAAAAAAATTAAATAAATTCCCCAAAGTAGAGATTTTATAACCCTCATGATTTGAATATAAACAGAGATAATAGAAATAAACAATAATAGCAGCTTAAAACTTAACCCCTCCAAATAGAAAAGCTCCCCTAAAGAATCCCTGAGCAAATAAGAAATAACAAAATAAAAAAATACTTTCTACAAGAAAATAGTGGAAAGGATAACACTTCATGCCAAATCTGAACAACAAACAAAGACATGCAAAACAGACTGAAATCTATTTAGGGTCAATTTTACTAAAGAAGGATCAGACATCAAAGGGGTGATTTCAGTAGAAATCCTGGTACTTTTTATGTCTGAGGACGAGTAGTCATTGGAAAGGTTGTCAGGGCATGTTTAATGAAAAAATAACTTTAAAAAAAACCCATTTTCAGAGTTGTTTAGGACAGCACAAAACAGGAAACATGAGAATTGTTTGAGAAGGAGAACTTAGAAAACTTGAGTCCACCTTGAAAATGTGGGTGAGATGACAGGTTGCAATAAAACGTACGAGTTCAGAATTCTTGGTATGACAGAAAACCAGGTAATGTATAAGTTTGCCATATCTTGGTGCATCTGCTGACTGCTAGTTTTTCAAAACCTCCAGAGCATGACCACGAAATAGCATAATATTAACATTTTTTTCTCCCTCCTTCTTTTCCTTCTTTTTAATGAACAGTTGGGGCAGGGGGAGAGAAGCTGTGCCATGGTAGGTGGGGGATGGGGCTGTGCTTCTGGTTTTTTAATTTTCCCCAAAATATATGCCTTTGCTTCACTCAGTGGAAGCTGCTCCTGAAGGACTCCAGAGAAGCGACTGTGCTTTGACTATTCAGAAATGCAGCAGTTCCTTTTTTCATACAACTGCCAAGGAGGTGCATTTTCATTTCTGATAAAAGGTTGGTATTGGAACAAAAAAGATGTGTTTTTTTCCTCCCATGTAATATGTAATAAAACTATTCTATGAAGTCTCAATGAACTCTCTCAATTGAGAAAAATACAGCCAATTTTCATTATAAGTGAATGTCACCAATTCATTCCTTTTCTATGGAAGTAAGACATGCAACAGTAACTTACTGTAGGCCCCATTTCATCAGATATCATCTATTCCATTATTCGTGTGTATGTTTCATATGAAAAATGTTATGAAGTTTGTCCCCCCTCACGCAAATACATATTTTCTTATCTCATTAAGAACCTATCCCTTCCCTTGTTGGTGCCCTCCCTACTAGGGTCTCACCAGGCTGTATTGCTATTTCAAAAATAGAAAAGAAAAGCAGATGTTTTGCTCGTATAGTCAATCTGTTATTCAATTTAAAATCTCGGGAGAATGTAGATGAGATTCTGAGAATGCAAAGAACTTGGCCTTGGCTGAATGTAGAATGCTCAGATGCCTATTTTCAGTTCCCATTATATGGTGCTGGTGCCCATGGGCAAAAAGTTAATCTCGTTTTATCTACTACTTTTAAAATTTTATTTCTTTTTGATTATAAGGCATGCCTGCCTGTGAAAATTCAAACATTGTAAAGTATGTAAACCCCAAACTGAAAGCTTTCTCCTCCCTCTGTCCTCTACCATACAATCCAGTCTGGGACTAGTCACTGTTAAAGTTTAGGCATGCATTCTTCACACCCACACACAAATGTTTATATATAATTTATATAGCTTTTTTTTTTTTTTTTTGAGGTAACCGGGAGGTGGGTACTGAACCCAGGACCTCATGTGTGTGAAGCCAGCACTCAACTACTGAGCTACATCGGTTTCCCTGAGTTGTTTTTTCCATTTGGCTTGCTTGTTGTTTGTTTTTGTTTTTACAGGAGGCACCAGGAACCAAACCTCCCACCTGAGACCTCCCACCTGAGAGGCAGGAGCTCAACTGTTTGAGCCACATCCACTCCCACATTTTTCTTCTTGAAATTAAAAAATAATATACATACTACTCAGCAAAAAAAATTTTTTTTGCTTCGGATATTATGCGAGAAATTCTATGTTACTTCCTATAAATCTAGTTCATGCTTTCAAATTACTATGTAATATTTTTTGGTCTTATGATGCTGCAATGAACATCATTTGCACATACATCTTTGACAGTTGGGTCAAATGATATGTGTTTTTATTTTGATAAAGCATGTATTCTTTATGTTGATGAAAACAACAAAATGTTTAAAAACATCTTGGGTAAAACCATACCAATTTATATTCCCTGAAAATTACTCAAATAACATTATTCAGTGCATAAAATAAAATTCTATACTTTATGCCCTGCTTAATATGGGTTTCTTAGTGTCATAAGCAAAAGATGGGGGCTGGTTAGAAACATGATCTCATGTTTAAAAATTAGACTTGGCATCCTGTGGCTAGGGGTTTTAGTCACTGCTCTATCCCTCACTGTGTGCATATGTGGCAAGGGACATGTTATTTAACCTCGTTGTCCACTTAATTCTAATGGAGCTCATAGCACAGGTCCTAAGTTTGATGCATAGAACTCAGTGGGCCTCCAGCTTTCACCTACTAAACGCTAAGCACTAATTAGATTTTAGGAATAAAAAGACATTTATCAAATCACTAAGCTGGGAAAATATGAACTACTCTGGGGTTCGTGTGTGGGATATGTCATGGAATGTTGACCTGACCAGTGGCACTTGGCCATAAACTAGAAAAGGTCATTAGAGGACATGTGTGAGTCCCTGAGAGGGTGTGGGAACAAAAAGAAAAAGATAGTTAATATAAACGCATCCCTTTGTAAAATAGAAACAACAATAATTTAACTGCTTTCCAGAAAAATAACTCCAACTAACATTGAGTGACTCCTTTTTTTCACTCCTCAACTTAATATAGAAATGGATTCAGTAACTTGACAGATTAACTTTTAATATTTTCATTTCTGATGAACATATGCATCAGAACTTACATCCATACTGGAAAAATATAACAGATAATTGTAAAATCCATAGTTTGATGTATGCAGAAAATGCTGCTATAGAGAGAGAAATGATTTATACAAAATATGAGTAATTATTCATTTGCTCAAAAATCAGCTATCCTGGGCCGGTGTAGACATAAATCAAGAACTGTAAGGCCTGTCTATGTTCATTTCCTAATGTGTCCTACAGATACTCCTCTTAGATTCAAGATATTGAAGAATCTCTCTGGGATCAAAGTCACATTCATTTCCATTGTCACTTATCAAGGGGAAGCTCCTTTGGAATATATTTTATCATGAGCCATTGACTCATCAGACATTGGTACTCTATCAATTAGCCAAATACTTCTCTCTAATCCTTTCATAAAATAACAAACAATAGAGAATCGATATGGACAGGAATTCTGGCAGTATGGCAGTGCTTTATTTATCTTTGTAGTCTCAGATGCAATACCAAGTACCAGACGGAGAAGTTGCCAAACTGAATTGTAGAAAAAGGAATTTATGATATGATTCTGAGCTTCAAGATGCTTGGAATCTAATTGAAGAGTTAAGTAAATGTATATAAAGCAGTGAAAGAAGAATTAAGTGTTAAATTACCTGTCATAAACTTTACGAGTAAATATGAACCCAGAGTTTGGGAAGATGAACCTGAACCAAAATATTAAAAGAAAAATATTTTTTGCCTTATACTTAAGGTGATTAGAAAACTTTTGGTACCACTTCTGTGGAAAAGAAAGAGAAGCTCTGGGAGGCATTCAGGCAGTAAGTCCATTAAATTGATTCAAGACACACCCAAATTAGTGAATGGCAAATCTCTGAAAGAATCCAGATGACCAGTGTTTAAGGATGTTTTTCCCCAAATTACTTGTCCAAAAGCAAAGGAAATAGTGATGAGATGTGTAGATTTGAGCTACTGACTCTTCCAGTTCTTACTGAAATTAGACAGGGAAGAAAAGGCAAGGAAAGTGCTCGTCCCTTGATTCGTGGCTCAGATTCTGTGACACACTTGCCTCTCATCAATCCCCATCAACCTTGTGTTTTCATGTCAATTGATGTTCTCATATTTTTCCCAACTCCATCTTATAGACCAGATATTTCTTCAGGTTAGTCCATAACTCTTATTCTTTTCCTCTCTCACTCGATCTAAAAAATAAATTGCACTCACATGTTCACATATCCTAAGAAACAATTACACTGCAGGTCAAGATCAAGTGGAATCACTTACATTTCTCATTTTTTTTCCCTCTCCTGGGCTTTATAAGTGAGCCTCATGGACGGTTTTAATCTTCTTGATTACAGATTTCAGAGGACTTTTTTTCTAATTCCTGGTATCATATATATATAACCATAGCAAGCACACACAAATATATATGTATTTATATGTGTGAACTGAGAAATAGGTTTACTTGTCGAGAATTATATGTGTGTATGTGTGCACCATTTTTTAATACACATGCACACACACATGTTCATACAAATGTTGGCCCCCGAATGGCAATTGAGGACTTTTCCCAGGTAATTCAAACTGAACATCTGAAATGGCTAAGTGGCTTTTGTCAGAGTTAGAAAATTATCGTAGTTATCATTATATTTTTTCATTCGTAGGCAAAGCCTGATCCTTGGGGTGTTGGAAGTTTCCTCTTTTCTAAGAGTTGTAAGAACATGAACATACCACTTTTACTTGTGAAGGAATTGTCTTCTAAAATAAACAGGTACTTGTAGAAAGGAGACTATTGCTTACACGTAGAATGTTTTAGATTTTGTGTTGCGGTCAACAACAACCTAGTGATGTTCATTTCACTTGCAAAGACATCAAGCATAATCCTGTGACCAAGAACTTGTCTCATCATCTTCTTTGCCCTTCTTCACTCTCCCCTTGTCCCCATCCCCACCCCAGGCTGTCTGCCCATCTACAGAATAAACTGAGTCTGTCATTTGGGGAGGGCAGAAACAATGTCTGGTTCGTTCATCTTTCTGTTGACATAGCTTGAAATATACTAGATGCTTAATCAATATTCATCAAATCTTATGTAGTTAAATGAAGAATGAAATAACCATATAGAGTAATTGTTCTAGGCAAAAATGCACTATGAGGAACTTGGGAGTAATTACAAGGCCCTGGAAGGCAAAGGGGCAGGGAGTCACAGGACAGTTTAACCCACTGTGGATAATTGTCCTTTCCAGTCTGACTCCCCAGTTCTTTTTGCCTTCTGTTTGCTGATTCCAGATAATTTACACGCATGACCTCCGTTAGACCTAATAGTTAAATCTACACTTATACTATATTATAGGTAAGGATTATTAGCCATGTGTTACAGCCTTCAGATTAACCAGTAGTTGAATTGCACTAAAAAAAAAAAAAAAAAAGCATCCCTCTTCTCCAACCATTAAACATTTTCCTGTTCAATTCAAACTCAAAGTGATTTCTCTGTCCACACATCTCAGAAGCTGTGGATATTCTTTGCATTCCCTATAAAGTATCGAAAATATCAGTTCCTACAAGTTCAAGATATTCTGCCACAACAGAGAATTGGCCAGATTTCAGAGTTTCAGAGTTTTACTGTCCTATGACCCTTGAACGTAGCAGAGATGTTTGTTGGAGTGTCATGTATCGATAGGTAGATACGAGTGTCTACTGCATGGAAGAACAGGAAAAGATGAACAATGATTCCTATACATTTCTTCTTACTCCTTGATCTCAGTGTGATTGTGGCTCAGAGTTTTGTGTGTGCTGTGTGGCTGGATCATCTCAAACACTATGACATACATGGCTTAATTCATATTCTCAAGGTCTCCATGGACCTGAGAATGCTGAGGCTGTAAGCCTATGTTTTAATCTACGACCTTACTCTTCCTGTTCAAATTAATGCAATTATTTTTCCAAATCACAGTTAAACTTTACAGATCCTCTGAATTCACCATGGAAACACCAGAGTCTAGTTTTCCATTTTAAACATAAAATGAACCAAATCCAGCAAATTCAGGAACTTCCAATGTCCCCTAGGTTCTCGAGTTTCATTATTCTACTAAATCTAATTGAGGCAATCATTTTTACAATCCCTCTATGAGCTGAAGAACTGCCTGTCTTTGTTTCACTTTGTCAATATATATACATGTGGTTATTCAATAATTCAGATATGGCATTTAAGGAGAGGAAAATTATCCCCTACCTATGTATAATAAGGAAGATTAAAAAAGTCACTGTACAGATGTTAGTTCTGGATGAGTACATTATACTTCTATATAGGTGAGTTAATATATATGCTATTTAAATTCATAGAGTTCTCTTGTGGTCTCATGACTGAGAATTAAAACCCACTTATAAGTGGCTGGGTGTTCTGTTCTACCTTTCACCCCTCCATCTGTGTAAGTAAAATTCCATTTTACTTTTTCGTCATAATTCAAAGAAGCTGACATCTTTAATCAAAGACTTTATATTTTATTAGACCACATGAGGGAAAAAATTTCTGGTGTTATTCTTCAAGTATAATTAGTAATTTTTAAAGTTTGATTATGGCTCAATCCATAGGGATAAATTAGCAGTCTTTACTAAATCCTATTATTTACTTTCAGCTTTCTTAAATGATTAATGTGGTTTATTGTACAAATGAGTCTACTGTGGCAGAAAGGAGCAAGTATATGTTAAGTGGATCCAATTCTTATATTGTCATATAAACCTGACTTCAAACTAGACCCAGATCATTATTTAAAAAATTAAACAAAATATGTTGTGTAAATAAGTATTTGACTAGCATGAGTAAATATCCAATAACTTTTAAGTGTTGTGACTTTCCCTAGATTTTCACATATAAAGTTATCCTTACAGCATATTTACTTCTTTAGCTTTGTTTCCACATTTTGGTCAACTATTGACTTAATTTTCTTTTGCATAATAATAGATGGTACTTAACAGAGAGAGGAATATTTGCATAGACTCAGGTTTATAGATTTGAAATTGCCTAAAAACTTCAGGTAAAAAAATCATATATTTTATCATTATTTTCTGAAAATTTAAGAATTAAATTATACAAGTAAATTACCTACCATCCTGCATCTTTTTAAATGAGCAGGCTTAGGTTTTACTTTTTTTTATTGGGATCTACTTGAAAATTATGAAAATAGCATTTGTTATGCATTTTTACATGGTTTCTTAGATATGACATTTATTTTCTTTCTGATGGTACAAGATAAAGCACACTTTTAATAGCATTCATCTTTACTTCTACTCTTGAAAATATGCTAACCTTTGTACATAACTAGAATACCTTCTGTAACCGCTATAATGTTGGTGAAAGAGACTTGGGTTTCTATTACTGATTTTTTTTTTGTTCACTATTTTATAATCTCAATTCCCTTTAAAAATTAATATAATTTAGTGGCTTGTCAGAAAGCATAGTTATAAAAATACTATACAACTATTTTACAATTATAATTATTTTTTTTCTAAGAACATCTTTGGTTAATTTTACATCCATAAATATTAAGAATATTATATAAGCAAAAAGTTAACTATCCCCAAATCATATATGTGGAAGAACTAATAGTTATGGAACAATATGTAATGAGAAGCTTGTAATTCTCAGAAGGCGTCAGAGACCAAATGCAATAATGGATACAAGGAAAAAATTCTGTTTTTGGAGGAAAAAAACTAATTATGCTAATAATTTTACACTGCCAATCAAGCTAGCACTTTGTATAGAGAGCTATCAGTAATCATATTTCTAGTTATTTAAAGTGTTCTGCATATTTGTATAAACTCTGATGGTGGTGAGTATGGTATATAATGTTACAAACAAGGCTTGTCTCCTAATGGTTTATCTCTTCCATGGAGCCTATATGGACATTCTGAGTCATTCCAAGATGCAGGATTAGCAATTCTTTTTTAATCTTTATTCATTGCCTTCTTCATTACATGTATTTCTGGTTTTAGAATATAGCAAAAATTATACATTGCCTTTGGGCTCTTAATTTTTACATGTATATTATAGTGATATTTTAAAAAATGTTATCAATTGATATTTATTTTTAAATGAATATTCATTCTTCCATTCATTCCACATATATTTCTAATATACCTATTACAGTTGCAGTATATTTCCTTACCTCTACCACATATAGAAAACACCCACACTGTGAGACAAGGAGATATTTTAGAAATAACTATTACCAGCCTCAAAGAGTTTACTTCCTGGTCAGGAAGAGAAGTTCTGAAGAAGGTAATCATTATAAATATAGAACATGGTACATGATAATAGTGAGAAACATGTGAAATAGTTTGGATATTCAGAAGAGAACAAGATTCCTTTCATTGAGACACACTTTAGATTTCAAAGGAGAATAAGAATTTGGCCATGTAAAATTATAAAAGAAGTATATGTTAGATTATATATATGGTAACAGAATAAAAATTTCTAAAAAGTCTATGGCACAACACCACACAGTGAACCCTAATTTAAACCATGGACTAGAGTTAATCATACAATTATAAAAATGTGTTGTCATCAATTGTAACAAAATGTTTGACACCAATGCAAGGTGTTAATAACAAGGTGGTGTATGGGAATTCTGTATTTTATGCATGATTGTTCAATAAAACCACAACTTCTCTAATAAAGAAAAAAAAATTAGTAGGCACCAAACAAGTAAAAAAGGAGCTAGTGTAGACTTAGATAGTGTGGGTCTTAGTAAATGAAGGAACAATACTATAACATAGAGCAAGTTGGAATGACATGAGATTTTCAAGCTTCTTTCATACTAAGATAAGAAATTTGGAATTCTTTGAAAGTCACCAGTAGAGCCCTGTTACCTATTTGTGCCTCTGCTGACTCTTTTAAGCTATCTGCTTTTTGAAGTTAGAAATACAATTTTATGATTCCTATATAGTTCTTCACATAGTTCTCATGTGCTTGGGAAACAATAATTCAGACCTTCCTCCAGAGATCTAGTTAAAATGTGTGGGGACTTGATATTGATGCTTGCACTTATGAACCTTGATTTGTGAAATAAAAACTTGGTCTGGTAATATATATTGCCTAAACATTACCTCCTGAAAGCCTCCTTGTTGCTCAAATGTGGCATCTCTCTAAGCCAAACTCAGTATATAAATTCACTGCCTTCTCCCCAATGTGGGACATGATTTCTGAGGATGAGCCTCCCTGGCACCAAAGGTTTAATACCAAGGGCCAACTAATGATGCATTTGGAAAAAGACCTAGACCAAAAGGGGGGAATATATTAAATGCAAATGAGTTTTTATGTCTAAGAGATTTCAAAGTGAATTGGGAGGTCATTCCAGAGTTATGTTTATGCACGTATCAGGAGGATCTCCCTGACTGCCGCTGTAAACATTGCCTCAAGAAGGGGTGCTCCTGGGAGCTCTAGAGACATATAGACACTACAGACAACTCCAGGAAATTGGCACCCCCATCAGTGGACCTTACCTTGAAATATATGATAACCCATCTCCCCTAATGTATCAGAGTTAGACTCATTTATAATTTTCTTACACATGGTTCTTCTGCCCCGTTTATTTGAACCTATAATTAGAACTATACCTATTAAATATATGTCCCAGAGACTTAAATCTTTTGGCTGTTCATATTCCGAGTAAACCCTGAATCTCAGCAGACTTATGGCCAACACTGACTCTCTAGTTCATTGGACTCACCCAGGACAACTAACAGAATGATGAAGATTGACAACACCCATCCCAAGAAGCAGAGAATATCTACAACTGCAAGCAAGACAGTTCCATCCATCTGCCCCATGGGATCTAAGCCCCTTCTCAATCGCAAGCAGAGTGGGTATTACCATCCCCAAATCCTCAAGGTAGAATAAAAAACAAACATAAGGGGGAATTCAATTATGGGCTAAAGTAGAATTATTATTATTCTAGTAATGGAGGAACTTGTAGCATTGATATAAAGACTGTGGTCACTGGAGGTTCTGGGAGGAGGGAGAGGGAAGACTGGGTATAATGTGGGGCATTTTTGAGACATTGGAATTGTTCTGCATGACATTGCAATGGTAAATGCAGGCCATTGTACATTTTGTAAAAACCTGTAGAATTGTGCAGTGCAGAGTGTAAAACATAGTATGAACTATAAACCATGCTTGGTAGCAATGCTTTAATGTGTGTTCATCAATTGTAACAAATGTACCACACTAATGAAAGATGTTGTTGGTGGGGGAAGGTATGAGAGTGGGAGGGGGTGGTTGTATGGATATCCCCTTTATTTTCCATGTAACATTTATGTAGTCTAAAGCCCCTTGAAAAATAAAGAAAAAATTTTTTGAAAATGTGTGGGGCTCTTACGGATACCAAGCCTAATGTTGGCACACAATATTAAGAATTAGGTCAAACCTCCAATCATTGGTATGCATGCCAAAAATTTATCTAAATATATACAGCCACTTTGCCCTACAAGTTAGCTGAGAAATCTTGATAGAACAGGCTTTTTACAAGCTTTTTATTTCCTTCCTGATTTGCACAAAGCAGAATTTACTCTGAGATTGGCCCAATCACTTAGGATTAGATTAGATAATAATCACCTGATATTTTGCTGAGATTGGTCTAATTATAGGATTAGACTAGATGATAATCACCTAATATTTTTCTATATCTACTTCTGAAACCAGAAGTCAATGACATGTAGAAAGATTTTTTTTTCCCATCAAATGAAAGTTCTGAACACTGTCTATTTAAAAATCAGAACAAAATAATTAAGTAGCCTTGCTTTTTATTTCTTATTGTATCTCTTCATCCATTCAGTGTTAATTGAATAATTTTTGTAATCATCATATTGATCAGGATAGAGTGATTCATTAGTTCATATAAACTCCCTATACCTCCATGCTAGAAAGGCTGCAGCAAGTCGCTTTGTAACTATGCTGGTTCAAAGTCCTTTCTGTCAGATTATAAGACCTAGCAAGAATTCAAAAGAAAAATCTAAGTTTGCTATGCCCAGCCTCCAACTCTTCCTCTCTGTCAATGAGATTATACACATTGTGTGGTCTATTGCCTTCAAGAACTAAATTATGATGGACATACTAATCAGAGAAGAAAAGTCTTGGCTTATTAGCAACCTACAGTATGAATCCTGACAGCCAGTTTCTCACAACTGCATACTCTTCTGTCTGCAACTATTGCTATGCATTTGCTGAAGAGTTAACATAATTTATTATTTTAATGCCTACTTTGGTAATGGAGGTCCCAAAGCAATGAAAATTTAAGTGTTTTGCCCTAGGTCAAAAGGTGATTTTTATGAAAGTGGAAATCATGAACTTAATTCCCTTGTTAGAAAATGAAGCAAAAACTCTGAAAATGTCACAAGTGTCCCCCAGATGTATTTTGCTACATACAGGTTATTTGTAAATTTTTATTAAACTGTAGGGAGACTTTTAATAGGACTATAGCATTTTGCTTATTCCCCTTGAGGGATCCTTTGAGTTGGAAATTTGCTAACATTATGGTTTTTACACATTAACTATATTTGTTTGGGTCTAACACACCTTTCCACAGTTAAAAAGATAACAGGCCTATAGAAGCTGACACGCAGACTTGGAATGATCCTATCTCTCTGGTGGTAATATAATTCTGCTGTGTGCTCAAGGCTCTGGGAACCTTACCTCAAACCCACATATCAACGAGATACTGGATCTTGAATAACAAATTAGGGGAATGGGAGGGAGAAGCAGAGAAAGCTTTCTCTTCAATAATAGAAAAATCCCTCCAATAGTGCAGTCTTGCCCTCTGTAAACACAGTGATTTCCTTTGGGCATTCCCTTTTTCATTTTGAGGAAAATTTTAGTTAACTATTTCTCTTAGAATTCAAGGTCCCTTCAGAGAAAGCGTTTATGATCTTCTCATCTTCTTCTGACTATACTTTTGCGTTTTGCTATCCTAGCCAAGCCGTACAGGAAACTGTTCAGAAATGGATTTGCTTGCCATCCGGGGAGTCTCCAACGCTTCCACGTGACACTCTCAATTCAGGAAGTCTGTCTCACCTTTCTCAGTTCTTCTCCACTGTTCTCTAAAGCTATTCATTTTTCACTCTCTTCTCTTTCTTATTCTGAGCAGTTATGATTTAAGTGTGTAAAAGTAGAGGAAAAGCACTGTACACATGTAAAGTCTTATATTTAATCAAGCTTTTCTAGGCAGACCAATGAATAGAAGCCAAGAGTTCATGTGTGGCACTGTATCCCTGAGTCAATCCAAATCTAAACTCATCCCTTGGTGACAGGTGAGTGGAGGATCTAGTCCTCTACAGTTTGTAACTTCACGGTATATAATTCACACATCAAATCCCTATGTGGACACCATAGCTTTTCAATTAATTAATCAAATTTACAAGCTCTTTGAAGGAAAAGTGACTATGATATAAATTAAAGCTCTAAGACTTAAAACTTTCCAATTGATTGCTTTCTAAACACATTCCAAGTTTTCTGTGGCAATCTTGCAGTTGATAATCAAATAATATTAATCCCTGCATGTCCTAATCCAGAATCAATTTACTTAACATATCAGATTCCTGGGCATAATGGCATTAATCTAATCAAAGCAAAGCTGGCTTTTGACATGAACCTATACCATAAAAAATGGAGGGGCAGTTTCTGCTTGTGTAACATGTATCTACTCATGTTGGAACATGGAATGACGTTCTAATGAGACGTCATTTCTTTCATGTTATTTTATGTGTTGCCTGAATCATAGAAATAATTCCCAGGTATTATCCAGATGTGGGTATAAATGATAGCCACCAGTAAATAGTATCTCTTTGATGCAGGATCCTAGGAAAATAAGCTCAGGCACCTTGGAGGCAAAGTCAAAACAGCTAATGTATCTGAGAGAATATTTATTTGTAGTCAAATACAGCCTTTGATATATGGGATATTGTTACAATCCCTTTCTCTAATGACACTGAGTGTTGTATGGCATCTCTTAGGTTTTTTTTCCTTCTTTTTTTCTGAGAATGTGACGTCAGAAGATGTGGTTTCAAAAAATACTATCCCCACAGGAAAATACTGGGGGAAAAGTAAATCCAGTCAAAGCAAGAATCATTAAATGAATTTCAAACCCTACATATATAAGTAAGTAATTGGAAATAGGGTTCTGAAGGGGAAAGTGGTTGTTAATTGCAAGTATATTCATAAAATATATAGTGCTAGTTGTGCCAAAGGGAAATTTTGTAGGATTTATCTTCAAACTCTTCTAATGGAAGTGAGTAAAGATCAATTTTTCTTTTTTGTAATTTATTTTTGGTGGGGGAAGGAGGAGAGAGAAGAAACAGTACAAAATTGAAAAACGAAGTGATCATTTAAGCTTTATCTCATTTTAGACAATGCCATTTCCATCGAAGTGAAAATAAACATGAAACATATGGGTCAGGTTAAGAGGTCAGAAAAAAACAAAGTTAAAATCTTAAGGCCAAAGTATTCATTCCAAAATGTTTATTGAATTCTATAGTAATTTAAAACACAGATTAAAACATTTGAAAATCCCAAGAGGGCATCAGAGGCATACTTCTGTGACAGATCTCACAGGTCACAAAACTCAGAAGAGAATATTCTTGCTGAAGCATTAGGAAGATTTTCCCAACACCAAGTATGTGTATACCAGGAAAAGAATTTCCGTTGTTACCTCCTGGACTTCTGGAAGTTTCAGTCTACCAGTGCTGTTGTGGGGCCATCTGGGAGCCAAGTGGCTGGAGGATGGCAATGGAGAACAAATGCATCATGGGAAAGTTTGGGCTCGAGGCCAAATTGTGCCTGACCTTGCAGACTAAGGTTGAGAATTTGGATTTTGTTCTAAGTGAAGTGGAGCCCACTGAGGGTTTAAGTTTGGGAGTTGGGAGAGCTAGGTGATACAGTTGACATTTTAAGGAAATTATTCTTCCTGCAGTGTGGAAAATTCATTGGAATAGGGCAAGTTTGGGAGCTAACCGACCATTTAGGATTCTGTTTTGGTAGACCAGACCACAGATAATGGCTCCTTGGATTTGGTGTGTTTTAGTTTCCCAGCTGCTAAAACAAATATCATGCAATGGGTTGGTTTAAACAATGGGAATTTATTGGCTTACTATTTTGAAGGTAGAAGAAGTCCAAAATTGAGGCATCACCATGGCAATGCTTTCTCCCAAAAGTCTGTGGTGTTCTAGGGTTGGCTGCTGGTGATCTTTGATCCTTGGCTTTTCTGTCACATGGCAATGCACATAATTGGCCTCTTCTCTTTTCTCTTTCTGATTCTGTTGACTCCCAGTTTCTGGCTGTTTTCTATGGCTTCCCTCTCTGTCTTTCCCTCTGCTTATAAAGGACTCCAGTAATCCAGATGAAAGCCCTACCTGATTCAGTTGGGCCACACCACAACTGAAGTAACATCTTGAAGAGATCTTATTCACAATGGGTCCATACCCACCAGAATGCGGACTGAGACCAAGAACATGTCCAGACTGGGGTACACAATTCAGTCCACCACAGGATGGCTGGGAGATGTAGAGATTTTTGAAATTTAGAATTTTGGTTCAGATTAGTGGATGAGGGAAAAAGAGACTACAAAAATGAATCCTAGTTCCTAGCTTAAGTTCCTGGGTGGATGGTAATGCCATTTATTGAGATGAGCAAGGTGTGAGGTGGTTGCATAGGTGTGAATAATAAAAAATCAGAAATATGTTTTGAATACATTAATTGAAGATGCCTATGGGTAATAATGAAAGAAGAATAGCTAATATTTATGTCATTATTATGTGCCAGTCAAGTATTAAACACTCTAAATTAACATATTTATTCTTACAATAACTTTGTTACTATTACTATCCCCATTTTATAGATGAGAAGACTTAGGTTTTGAAAAGTCAAATAAAAGCTTTCCATAGTCACATAGCTAAGAAATGACAGAGCTGGGATCCAGACATAGGTGGCTTGACTCCAGAATCCTTGTTCTTAAATGTTTCATTTATAACACCTCCCCACGTTCTCCATATTACATCATTTAGAAGATAAATAGACAAATACAATCGTCACCTTACTTAGATGATAAGTAAGCAAATAGATATGTCTGAAGTTCAGAAAAAAAGGCAGTACTGTAAACATAAATTTAGAAGTCATTCATATACACATAATATTTAAATCTATGTGGGGATGAGAGTGGGGTCTGTAAAGAGAAGACAAGGGAATCAGCTTCAGAACTCTGAGGAATTTCAATATGGAGAGTTTTAGAGGAAAATGCATAGCCAGTAAAAGATAATATAAAAGATAAATTGAAAAGTAGTAGGATGGCTAGGAGAGTGTGATTTTGTGAAAGCTAAAAGAGGACAAAGGCTCAGGAAGAAGGGCCTGCTTAACCATGCTAAGGCTACTGAGAGGTAAAGTAAGAGGTATAGGAGAAGTGACGGTTGGTTGGTGTGGCATGAGGTTTTCAATGACCAGTTGGAGAACAATTTCAATGGAGCTATCTTAGTTAACTGGTTTTGGCTTAACAACAGGAATTTACTGGCTCACAGTTTTGAGGCTAGCAGAAGTCCAAAATCAAGATATCATCAAGGTTTACTCCCTCCCTGAAGACTGTGGCATTCTGGCTCCCTGCAGTCCCTTAGGGTTCCTTGTATCTCTGCCTCTTGCCACATGGCAATGTCCTTTCTGACTTCTGTGACTTCAAGATTCTCTTATAAAGCCTTCAGTAATCTGGATTAGGACCCAGCCTTATTCGGTTGGGCCATATTTTAACTAAAAGTAACATCTTCCAGAGGTCCTATTTACAATGAGTTCACACCCAGAGAGAGGTGGATTAAGAATAAGAACCTGTGTTTGTTGGGGTCCGTAATTCAACCTACTACAGGCTGTGATAGCAATATGCAGTTAAAAGAAGATAGGAGAGAGGGAGACAGAGAGAGAGAGAGACAGAGAGAGAGAGACAGAGAGAGACAGAGAGAAGGCAAATGCATGGGGACAGCATGCATTGTGAATCCAAAACTTAATCCCTGAAAGGCAAAAGAGAAATGAAATCATAGTGTGAAAGGAATTCGAAGTTAGGGAGGTTTTGCTTTTATGTCTTATTTTATTGTTGTTTGTTTTTTGTATATGAAAGAGAACCATTTACGACAAGATACTTACGATCCAGAAGACAGAGAAGATCATTGAGGGAGCACAGTCCTTAAGAAGATAAGAGGGATTTCTTCAAAGAGAAGAAACAGGATGATGACTGATGACAGGAAGAAAGAAAACGATCATGATGCGGCTAGAGATAGCATTGAGGGTTTATTGGCAAAATTCATGTCTGATTGCTTTTATTGTTTGAAGCAGTTTCATTGAGATATATTCACATATCATACAATCCATCGAAATGGTACAATCAATGGCTTTTAGTATAATCACAGAGTTGTGCGTTCATCACCACAATTTTAGAACAGTTTAATTACTCAAAAAGAAAAACCCCATATCCCTTATCAGTCACCTCTCAATCTCTCAGAATGACGTGAGTTTTCTAAACAAGAGAGTGGACTGAAAATGAGATGGGAGGTCAGCATGGTATAGCAGAACTCTGTCTAATTCCAACTATTGTATTCTCCTCAGGGGTGTGAATGAACAGATTACAATTCCATGAGATGTCATAGTAGTGATGTAAAATGCTTGGCATAAATAATGCCCCTCCCATACACACAAACACACATAACACAGTATTAACAGAATCTAAGGATAGTAAGAACCATAATGCTGTTAACTGAATAAAGTGCAGCAGAAAAGTCAAGAAACTATGTTTTGAAAGTCCATCAAACTGTGGTAATAATAAAAAAAAAGATTATTAGCAATTTATGGCTTAAATCAGGTTTTTCCTGAAGTTCTAAGTAGAATTCTGCTGGATGAAAAATGAAAAGAACTTTTTTTTTGTAGCACCCATTTCTCTTTGTCCTCTTCCTAAATATTTATTAACCCTGGAATTAGAATCGCACCGATTGGGCCCCTTAGCTCCCTAGAGTTTTCTGGAGAAGACTTCCCTCAACTCACCAGTATATTTCAAGAATTATTGTGTACCTTGTGAACATTTTTTTCTCAAAATCATTTTATGCTCTAAATTGATGTAGCTATCCCACAATCTTATTTGCAAAGATCCATCTGCACCATCCACAGTACATTTCAAATTGTCAGAAGTAGTTGTTAGTTCTAATTTGTGAAATTTATTCTTTATAGATCACTAGGGTCTCTTGCCCATTCATATAAGTACACCTGTGTTCACAGAAGCATAGCTTCTTTGTATGTGGCAATGTTCAATTTAGTAATTGCTCGGTGTGAGTGCATGTGTGTTCCAAGGTAAAATATATTTTTATTCTAATTGATATTTCAATAACACCCTGATAATCAAACTTGGAAAATACACCTTGAATTTGCCATCTCATTTTCTTTCTATTTTTTAAGATTTATTTTATTCCACCCTCCCCTCCATTGTTTTGCACTTGCTGTCTGCCCTCTGTGTGTTTGTTTGTCTTCTCTTTAGGTGGCACCAGGAACCGATTCTGGGACCTTCTGGAGTGAGACAGAGGTGCTCAATCTCTTGTACCACCTCAGCTCCCTGGTCTGCTGCATTTCTTATTGTCTCTCCTCTGTGTGTTTTTTTGTCATGTCACCTTGCTGTGCCAGCTGTGCGTGGGCCAGCTTGCCTTCACCAGGGGCCACTGGGAATTGAATCCTGGACCTCCCATGTGGTAGACAGGAGCCCAATTGCTTGAGCCACAGCCATTTCCCTGATATCTCATTTTAAAAGAAAGTAAATGACAAACCAATTCTAGCTTTCAAAGAATTGACAGTTTGGAAGGATGCATGGTCAAAATATATTTTCCTTCATTTGTTTTTTATTTGTTCAAGAATATCTTTTGAATACTCAACAACATTAAAAAATATTTTGTTGAGCCTATTTTGTTGAATAATTATTTTAATGAATGTATAAGAGACACCTAATAATTCATTCTTTCAAGAATAGTTTGTTGAGCAATTTACAAGGCATTTATTTCTTGGGCAAAGTTTGGATACAATCTATATTTCTGAAATGAATTAGACACAAACACTGCCCCCATAAATTGATTGAAATGGTAAGAGGTGCCCAAAAATACCTGTAATAAAAATAAAAATAATTTCTAGGGTCATTAGTTAGGCAATGCACTGGGCTGCAAGTCTAATGATCTGCCCTGATTCCAGCTTCTTCAGACCTAAAAGCTTCACTTGATGGGACAATTTGTTTCTACCTACAATTCCAATTCTAAGAGCTATCCTAGAATCCCAGAAGAATTGTAGTTGTTTTCATTAAGCATCTTACAGGAACAAGCAACAAGTTAACTCTCCCAGACCTATTCTAACACTGGGTACAAAAATTAGAAACTGGGCCTTCTCATGTTCTTGTGATCAAGTCTATACCATAGCTCAAGAGAAGCAGAAGTAATGGAACAGCAGGGAGTATTTAAATATTAGTTAAGAAGGAAAGTGAAGGGGGTGCATAAAAGTGATCAGAGCCACATGTAGGAGAAATTCAGAGGTCCTAAACAAGAATGATTTTGTAAGAGGTAATGTTGTCGAGATCAGAACTCACTCAAATGAAATCCCTTAAATGGATGAAACAGGTTCAAGACCAAGATGATGGACATTTGGAGCGTATTTGAAGTCTAGTTGCTTGAATGCCTGAACATAAAAGTAAGCCTAAAGGTTTAAATGTTTGTGCTAAAGTGGTTATCCATATTTTTTTCTGTGATGCCACATTCACCTAGTTCCCTCAACCAGAAGACAGGGAGATATTAATTCTACATTTCTCCATTTTCCTCACCCACCCTTCATATCCAATCACCACATCCTGTAAAGTCTATCTCGCTTCTAAGTATGCCTCTTCTTCAGCCCATGGTGCCACTTGAGTTCAGGCATTTATCACGACTACATACCAATGTTTTGCCAAATCTCCCTCCCCCTTCAGTTAATTATGCTCTGCTTCCAGAGAGTTCCTACCAACACACAAATCCAATCATACTCACACAATTCAAGTGGCTCCCCAGTACTTCCTGGATAGTATCTAAACTCCCCAGCATGATCATCAGGGCCCTTCACAGTTTGTCAAGGCAGTTCATTTGTTCCCATATCTTATCGTTTCTCCCTAAGTACCATGCTCCTAATTTTAATGAAATACTTGCAGTTGCCCAAATACATTATATATGCTCAAGTTGTCTTTCCTTAGTTCTTTTTTTAAAAGTACTTTTATTTTTAGGTTTACAGAAAAATAATGCATAAAATACAGAGTTCCATATTACAGCTGTTATAAACATCTTGCATTAGTGTGGTACATTTGTTGCAATTGATGAAAGAATATTTGTATAATTGTACTATTTTTTTTAATACACTAAAAGAATTTTATAAAGATTCTTTAGATTACATAAATGTTACATAAAAAAATATAGGGAATTCCCATATGCCCCACTTCCTACCCCTCCCATACTTCCCCACAATAACAACATCCTTCATTAATGTGGTACATTTGTTACAATTGATGAACACATATTGAAGCATTGCCGTTAACCATGGACTATAGATTACATTATAGTTTACACTCTGTCCTGCACAATTTTGTAAGGTATGACAAAATATATAATGGTCTGTATCCATCATTGCAATATCATGCAGGACAATTCCAACATACCCAAAATGCCCCCGTATCACACTATTCTTTCCTTTCCCTCCCCTCAGAAACTCTGGTAGCCACTGCCTTTATATCAATAAATATTGCCTCAAATAGCAGGGCTCCTAATGGCTCTAGAGACATCCAGACATTATAGGTAGAGCAGACAATCAGGAGTTTGGTGCTCTGCCAGTGGGCCTCACTTTGGAATTTTTATGCTCCCCAGCGTGATAGAGTTGGATTCGTTTGTGATTTCCCTACACATGGCTCTTCTGCCCCTTCAATTTGAATCTATAGTTAATACTGTACTTGATAGGTGTATGTCCAAAAGACTTAAACCTTTCATCTGTCCATGTGCCAGTTGGGCCCTGAATCTCAATAGAGTTGCAACACCTACCCTCCAGTTCATTGGACTCACCCAGGACAACTAACAAGGAGATAATGATGGACAATGACCATCCCAAGGAACAGAGAGTGTCTGCAACTACAAGCAAGACAGTTCCATCCATCTGCCCCATAGGATCTAAGCTCCCTCTCAATTAGAAATAGAGTGGGCATCATTAACCCAAATTAGTCAAGATTGGGGAATGAACAATGGACTAAAGTAGACATTATTTTTCTATTGTAAACTTATTATTATTCTAGCAATGGAAGAACTTGTATCCTTAGTTCTTAATGATTTCTCTGCTTAGAATGGTCTTCCCATCCTTACTATCCATAAGTTTTTAACTACATCTGGAAGTCCCATTTCAAATTTACCACTTCCTTTAGGTGTAAAATCCAAGTTAGACACTTTATTGTGTTTCCTCTGAATCTTTTACATCACCCCACTACATCACTTATCACACTGTATTGTGTTGATTTTCCTGTCTCCCAGTATCAGCCTATGTCTAACATAGTGGGTTGCCTTAAATCCTTGTTGAATAAAGAATGAATGGAGAAATGAATAAATGTTTTGATAACTCTGGTTCCTCTGCATTAGAGTTTCTCCCTTCTCTTTATAATGTTTCCAGTGACTGAAGATTGATTCATAAGTCTCTGCTCAGATATTAGGTTCCTTCTATCTGTTGATAGACCCCCTTGTTGTCAACCACCTGTCTCTCTACATGTCTCCCTTTTGACTTCCCTTAGATGTTTCCCAACATCTGAGAAACTAGTTCAGTAGAGAACTTGCCCCAATGGGCACTGCACTTTTACCATATTACATTTTTTATTATAGACTTCTATTCAATTGCTTTCATTTCATCCTGCACCATGTCTACTTTTCAGGTCTGGGCCACTTCTGCCCTTTCCTTCTTAATACCCATGTTACTTGTGACAATCACTCTAAATTTTAGAGCTTAAAGGGATATTTTCACTATATTGATTTACACTTCTTTTGAATGGAAGAATATTCCAATGAAATAGCACTCCTTGACTCAATACTTCTTAACTGCTTCTTTAATAATTCAGTGGGAAGACAAGGAATGCTCTGGTATCTTCACCGCCTTCCCATTCCCAAAGTGTCGCAGTTCCTTCTTTGACTCCAGATACTTGCTTAGCCAGTTCTTGTACTTCCAGCAATATTTTGTGAAATGACAGCCTGGAGTACAAAATGGGAGGCTTTTTCAAACTGTTCTCCTGGGAAAATGCCAAAAAGGGAGAGGACAATAGCCTATTAAAATAATATAGCACTGTGCTGTTTAAGCAACAGAGTTAGAGCTGTATATTGGCGATAACTGGGTGTGAGGGTAGAGATACAATCTGGATGGAAAGGCAAGACTCTATTTAATAAAAGAATTTTGTATGCATCCATATTATTATTTTTACTCCTGAAAGTAGTAAAATTTTAATTATCATGGTTAAGAAGAGAATAATCACAAATAGAGAGTAAGATATTTCTTAGGTAAGTCTCCTTTAACCCCTATTAGGAGATTAAGAAAAAGGATTTCATAGCTGCGATGTCATCGAGTACATATGGATTGGTAAATGCTAAATAATCAGAATTACAAATCTGCCATACAGCATAGTCTGGTTAGATCCTCAATGGCTATAGGTATCATATGTGTACTCCTGTCTGGAGAATTAACTCATGAGAGGAGATCCACTCAGATGAAACAAAACTCTGACCCTTATTTCTCACAGGAATGGAAGCTGTAAGGGCTTATGGTGTGTGGCTCCAGTACATTTTTAAAGAAGGAATAATTAAAAAGAAATACACTGGGAGTGCTGGATTTCAGCTAAATTGGTGGTGGTGGGGTTTAGTATTAAAAATTTGCAGCATCATTCCTTTGCCTGGATGTGCTCTGTATAAGGACTGCTCCTTTTTTTTCCCTTTTCTTTCCTGTCTTTTTTTTTGGTAAATGGATGTCTCACATCACAAAGTTATTAATAAATGTCCTGTGTCTTCAGTAGGGATTTCCCCAAAGAAGACCAAAATATAACACTTTTCATTTTATGGAAATATATTTTATTGCTTGGTAGGAACAAATAAAAACTAACTCTTAAAAGGAGTTTTTATAGCAAATGAACTATATTCTTCTTAGTTAGTTAAAACTCAGACTCAGTTTTATTGTTTCACCTACTCATTAATGAAATAAGTCATCCAAACTATAGAAAAGAGGATTAGCTATCATTAGCTATACATAGATTTTTTTTTTCTGCACTATAAACCATTAAATTGAGTGACATATTTTGATAAGTTTATTAGGAGACCTATTCATTTCTACAAATATTGAAAAATACAATTAAAATTAATAGTTTAACATTTGCTTTTAAAAGCTTATGTAAGCAGATTAGTATTAATGTTATCCAAAAAAGCAGCACTGAAAATACTTTTGCTTCTTTCCAAACTATTTGCATGTGATGTGGAATAGTCAATTTCTGAGATCCCCTTTGAAAGACCAATCTGAAAAAGAATGAAGCATTGAAAAACTGGTTTTCAAATTAGGAAAAAAAGGTGGCTTTTCAAGTTAGAAAAATTAAGTTTTTCTGAGGCTGAACTCTTCTCTTAATTCCTACCTTAGATGTTATTAGGTAGTATGACTCAAGATAAATGTTTGTCCCTTTCATAAGCTTTTTTGGCAAAAGTCCAGCATAGATCCCATATTAAGGAAGTAGAAAGCAGAGTGGTATTTATTTCATGCAGCCTCAGTAAGTACCATAGGTAAAGATCACAGAATTATACAATGGTTCTGTTTTGACAAACTTCCAGTGTGCTGCACACATTACTGAAAAGTAGAGTTTGATTTAATACAATTTGAACAATATGGACAGTAGTGTTCACTCTAATTCTTTCCAAGCATTAACTTTGTTAAACATTAAAAAAAAAACAAAAACAAAAAAAAACTGATGTCAATTAATAAGAAAAATAAAACTTTATGCCATGTGTGGGTATCTCTAACTATATTTCTTTGACAATGTTCCAAATGCTACTACAGTAAAAATATTCGTTTGCCATGGGGACTACAGTAGTAAGTACAGAAAGACATTAGTATTTGGTGAGAAAGAAGCAAAAAGGCACAGAATTAACTTTGTGGGTGACAAAGGACAAATTTTCATTTCTTTTTTCTTTGTAAGTGTTCCAATGACAACTTTTAAATGCCACTGCTTTTCAGAGTAGTCTGATAATCTCTGCTCCCATGGTTTCTCTCTCCATACACTACTTCACAACAGAGCATTTTGAAACTTAAAGTGGGATTTATTCTAAGTTCACATATTTTTGTATTGAACTTTTTCAATTGCCACTCATCTATTAGATCTGTATTGAGAGATCAAATATAAGCTTTGCTAATACTCTTCGTGAATAATTAAACTATAATGAAATTGAATATGTAAATAAGTGGGAATGACAAAATTGATTTGCCACACAACGTTTATAAAGCTGCGAATTTTTACAAAACTTTAAAGTAACAGTAGATTACTAAATTGAGAAATGCATTTTCTTTAGAAATGTGCTGCAGTATTCTTCCTCTTCTACTTCTACCTCTCCTCTCTTTCAGAGACTCCAAATAGACATGTATTAAGCCCCCTGCAGTTGACATATGGCTGATGGCAGGTGCATTTTTTTTTTTTTTTAACCTCTGTATTATTTGAAAGAGTTTCTTTTGCCACATCTTCAAGTTCACAAATATTTTCTTCAGCAGTGCCTAATCTGCTGTTAATCCAATGTATATTAATTTTCTACCACTGTCATAACAAATTACCACCAACTTAGCAGCGTAAAGCAACAAAAATTTATTCTGTCATAGTTAGGTAATTCAGAAGTTCGACACTCATCTCACTGGGCTAAAATCGAGGTATTGACAGGGCTGCATTCCTTCTTGGAGACTGAAGGACAGAACTGGTTTCCTTGCCTTTTCCAGCTTCTAAAGGTTGCCTGCCATCTTTGGCTTGTGGGCCAATTCCTCCTCCTCAAAGTGACATAGAAACCTCTGACACTGCTTCCATTGTCATACCTCTTCCCCTGACTCCCTCTTTTCCTCCCTCTTCCAGTTTTAAAGACAGTTGTGATTACACTGGGTCCACCAAATAAGGCAGGATAGCCTATGCATAGCAAAGCCCTTAACTTGATCACATTGGCAAAATATCTTTAACCATGGACTTTGACATTTTCACATATTCTGGGGGGACTAGGATGTGGACATCTTTGGAGGGTCATTATTTTGCCTGCTATACCTTCCAATAAATTCTTTAACTCATCCATTGTAATTTTCATCTCTAGATGTTTTATTTGGATCTTTTCTATACTCTCTACTTAGCATACTTAGTCTTTCTTCAACCTTCTTAAATGTATGGAGTATAGTTATAACTATTTTAATGTCCTTGTTTACTATCATGTCTCATTTCTAGTCCTGTTTTTATTGATTCTTTTCTCTGCATTATGGGTCAAAGTTTCCTCTTTCTTTGAAAATCTAGTAATTTTGATAGGGTGCCAGAAATTGTGAATTTTGTCTTGTTTGATGCTAGATATATTTTGTATTCTAACAAAATTATTGAGCTTTATTCTGGGACACAGATAAGTTGCTTGGAAACAGCATGAACTTTTTAAGGCTTGAATATAAGCTCTTTTAGGTGTTATCAGGGAAGCTGAGTACAGGGCTAAAATTTTCCCTTCCATCAGGTCCAGACACAACTGAGTAATTTGAACAATATCCTTTCAAGTACAAAGATTTTCTACTTCAGATGGCAGGGAAACAAATGATATTCATTCTTTTTGGTGGTTCTTTGCCTGGTGTTGGGTGGACAACTTGCCCATGTGCCCTGATCAGCTCTCAACTAAACACTTGAGGAAGACCCTCCAGGATTTCGGGATCTTCAACACTCCATAGTTCTCTTTACTTACCACTCTTCCCTGAAAACTCTCACAGCCTTGGCTTCCATAGATTCCTAACTCCACCTCCTGAGCTCAAGGAGACCAACAGGCTCTGCCTCAAATCCTCCTGCCTGCACTGTGGCCTACAAACTCTCTCCAGGCAGGAAGCTGGGGCAATCCTCTCTAGGCCCTATGCTTCCTGGTGTCCAATGTCTGAAAACCATTGTGCCATGTATTTGGTCTGTTGTTTTAATTTTAATTTCTTTCATTTTGGATGGTAAATTAAATTTCTTTGTCTCTGTCTTTGCTGGAAGAAAATGTCCCTCTTTTAGATATAATATATAAATATATATTATTTTATAATATATATAAATATATATTATATGCAATACAAGAGAGCTGCTTTCAAACTACTTTCAAGCACTGTTGGCATACCCATCCTGGGAACCCTCTGAGGGAAGGGAATGCGTGTATATACTGATCAGTGTCTTAAGAGGATTTTATACCCTGCATAGTATAAGTTTAATAACATCATATATTGGTACATGTTTATTTCTTAAGATGATAAATTCAAACTTTATAAGGAAGGACTATCAGGGTGATTTTATTATGGAGAGAAATGTGCGAAATAAAAGAATAATTTATATTAGAAGTATTTGGAGACTGTTACTTTAAAAGGAGGTCATACAGCTGACCTGGTTGGCACTGGAGAAAGAGGAAGGAGGGGCTGCTGGGAGACCAGAGCCAGAGAGCTGGGAATTAGGACAGCTGCTCTTTTTGTTTAAGCTGCCATTGGCCTTGCCAACGCATGTGCACCTCTCACAAATCATGCAAATTTCAGGGTCTTTATGATGCCACCTTTGATTCAAGCAGGCAGTGTGAGGGAGAAAAAAAAAAACAACACTTGTGTGCATGTGTGCATACACACACACACACAAACACACCACTGCAAGATTTGGCAAGGATTTTGCAGCTGCTAAGTCATGTGAAAAGAGAGCCTCACCGCTCTCCCGCTCTCACACCACTGAACCCGATGGCCCGAGGGGACTGGACAGTTGAAATTTTCCCTGCCAAAGCTAAGCAGAATTGGGGAAAGGTATGGGATGACCAGCTGCTCTGCCCCCTTTGAGGGCCCTAGAAATCCTCTTAGAGGGCATATATGTCCCTAACCACGCCAACACTCAATTATTTTCCTCTTTTGAATGCCTATAGTACTTACAGTTGGCCCTGCACCATTTAGCACACAACTAGCTTACTTTTTATTGTTTTTCCAGCTGCTTCCTGTTGAGAAGCATTGTCTCTTCTGTCAAAGCGAGTGCTCCATGTGGACGGGATTTCTATGTGATACATCTATGACGCCCCTGCATCTCAGCTGTCCTCCTGATGATGTGTGCTCCCTCTATAAAACTGCATGGTTAGCTGTGGTCCAACAGGTTTGTCCTCTTTTTCTAGAAGTTTTCTGTTAATATGGCAGTGACTCTTGCCTGATATCATCACAGCAGTTAGGATGCTGGGGTCAGGGAAAAGGAAGTGACAAGAAGCCACAAATAAGCAGCCTTCTGACAACCTTTCACTGACATTAGTCCATAAATCAGGCTGCAATGATGGGAAAACTGAACCCAATTCATGCCCTCTCCCTCCATTTGTTTCTGCCACATCCGCCTTAAACCAAATAAAGTGTTTTATAGCCATAAGTCTCTTCCTCACCACAGAGTCAGAGACTTATTGTTGGGTGAGCTTTTGGGCCCCTTTTCTGTGGGATCTGCAGTAGTTCAACATGACTCTTACTTTGGAGAAGGGTCAGAATAAGCCAGTGTGATTTCATAGTTAATTCTGAATCTGCACAATCAATGAGTATCCTGCAGTAAAAGGAAGCAATGTCAATTATTGAAGGCAAACCAGATGATTCATGTAAGGACTGCATGGGGAAGAAGTCTACCCTGGTCTCTCGAAATTAGAGAGGGCGAAAGATTCTCACAAGGAACAAAGTAATATTACAAAAGATATGTATTTTAATTTGATACTTTCTGTTACAGAGAGCTTAGTGTGGAATGTCTTTCCAAAAAAGTGATTATCATTTTTATTATCACAACACTAATAAATTGATTGCTCTAGAAGCATTGATCTCTTTGGAGTTCACAGAGCACATTATTTTTTCTTTTTCTGAGTCCAGGTGGTGGGTTCAGAAGGAAATCAAAAAACACAGGAATAGCCTGGCTTTATTTTGCTTTGTTTAAGCTATTAGTCCTCTGTAACTCTAATATAATAATAGGGAAGGAGTTGCCCATCTCTATATGTGAGTCTGTTTGAGAGACTAATGTGTGTCAGGGACTTGAGCAATTCTGTTGCTTTGGAAGTTTACCCCAGTCCTGGTTGGAGTTGAACAGACAGAAATCTAGGCCTGATTACCAAGCATGGCAGTTGAAATTCATTTCTCGTTTTGCAATTACTAGTGGATTTTTGGTTTTAGTTCATGTTAAAACTAATTGATATTAGTTAAAAGGAACCTAACAATAATTGTCTTTGCTTATTCTTGATCAATAATAATAATAACAGTGCAAGTATTACTAGTATTTTTAGAAAGTAATACTTCTGAAGTGGAACTATGTTTTGGGCTAAACCAAAGCTCCTAATATTTGCTCATTGCCTTCCAATAATACATAAATATGTTGACTTTTCTACAGAAAACACACTGATTAAAAACAAGGGAATCAATCATGATAAATCAGTGCCAAATTCAGGTAATTTTCAAGGATCTTTAGCCTATCCATTTGGGAATACAATTTTAGATTTCAGACATCTTAATAATTTCTGATATCTTTATTTTGCAATTAAAGGCTATGATATTTTAATTTCTACTTTCACATTGTTCAAGATCAAGATATTACATATAATTAATTTGAATAATCCACTTGGAAAAAGGCTGCTTGATTTGTGTTACAGTCTCAAGTTTTTATTTTACACCTCATAGAAAATCTAATGTGAGCTCCTTTTCCCTTAAAAGAACTTCCCGTTTGGAAGCTTGGGAAGATACATTCTTCTATTCATGGTCTATGTCTTCTCACAATATGGTAAAAGGAGCCACACTTTGCAATTTGCCCATACTCGAAACTTTTACTGTATCCATTTAGTCCTGAAACCTGATTAGGTGGTAAATTATAAAATTTCAACTATTCGCTCTAAATAAAGCAGTGTCTGAAAGAGCTGTCAATTGCTACTCATATTAGTCTTCTAGCAAGGCCTGATGCACAGATGCTGGGGATTCATCAAAATTGACTTCAAAGCTCATTTCCAGACTGATATCACAATATCAGCTACTGGAAGACAATTCTTGTCCTAATGCATAGGTTCTCAATAATCAATAAATAAAACGTTGTCCAGCCCTGTTATGGATTGAATTGTGTACCCGAGAAGATAGGTTCAAACCTTAACCCCTGTTCCCAAGTTTGCGGTCCTTTTTGGAAATAGGATCTCTGAAGATGTTATTAGATAAGATGAGACCAAACGGGGTTATACTGAACAAATACTCCAATAAGACCGGTGGCCTTAAAAGGAGAGGAAATTTGGACACAGTCACTAAGAGAGAGACAGAGAGTGAAATGGCCTTGTGACAGAGGCAGAGATTGAGTACTGCTGCAAGGCAAGAATCATAGTGGATTACAAGCAGACACTAATACCCTACAGTCTTTAGAGGAAGCATGGCCCTGCTGACACCCTGATTCAGAATTCTAGCCCCCAGATCTGTGAGACAATGTATTTCTGCTGTTTAAGCCAACTCTGTGGTGCTTTATTACAGCAGCCCTGGCAAACAAAGACAAGCACTTTTCCATCCTACGTGAGCCATATATATGGTGAAATGATTTTCACTCTGTCCATCGGTGGTTTCAGCCATCTGTATAAAGCAACATATCTGCTTCCTGAGGGTGAAAGGTCCACAGTGCCATTTCATAAAATATGTTATTCAATAACTCATTCTGCTTTCTGCAAAAAAGCACCAAAAGTTATAATTAACAGGCAGATATTGCAAGGTTCTTGGAAATGATCCATGCCACTTTTTAAAAATATATAACTTTCAACAGTGCTCCGTAGTTTTGATCTCTTCTTTGACTTTTGCAACAATAGTAATTAAGCAATATTTTGTATTGGAAATGATTGTTTCGTTCTTTTTCTGAAAATCCTCAATCGGTTTCCTAGAGGAGTCATAATTGTTTGCTTGAAAATGATTTTTTTTTTCAATACTTAAGGGTCCTATAAAATTACTTGGGAAAATATAAGGCAATGCAATACAGCAAATATTAGACTTATGTGACATTGCTTCACTAATATAAAGTTTTCATAAGGTTGTTCATTCCCTTATTTCTTATTTTTGCTTTTCTTTTATACATATTTGTGTACATGTGTCATCCACACAATCTCAGTTGTTGCCCTAGCACTGTCAGTTTTGTATCCCATAAGGTACTAAAGTCAGTTCATTGCTTACTTTAATGCTGTTTTCTCAGACAGGAATATTTATTACCTTTAATTTTACAGTTTTGAGGATTTGCTACTGTTCTTCATGTTTGGAAATATAACACATCTTAATGGTAACAATGAAAAAATATTTAAGAAACATAAACAATAATACAAAATGACACTGAAAACATATTAACTGAGATAAATTTCACATGCTGTTAGCCAGGATTAGCTAATGAAATCAATCCTCTTAGCTCACAAGTAACTTTTTAAAATATAAGAGTTCTAAAGAAGTTTCTTCTCAAGGTGGCAGATCAGGTGGCTTTTTCATCTTGACTGATCCTGAGATCCCATTATAATGAGAGGAAAAGAATAAAGTAGGTGTAGATAATAAAGGGGAAAAAATCTAAGCAGCAGTCCTAGGGTAATCTGAGAAGATAAAACATATGCACACACACAAATGCACGAAAGAGAGAGTGCAAAAGAGAGAAAGGGAATGGGACGTTGTGATCATGCACATAGAAATAAAAATGGAAATAGTGAAAAAGAAAACAGAGACACAAATATTTGGAAGATACGTTCAAGAAAATGTGCTAGCATGTGGAACAAAGAATCTGAAAATACAAGATGAAAGGGAAGAGATAGAGAGGATATCTCCAGGAGACTTGGCCTAAGACTACTAGGAATTCTAAGGTGAAAGAAAAGACATGGGAGAAAATTATCAATGAAATAAGTATTACTCAGAGTAGAAAAAACTTGAGTATTTGAGTTGCAAGGGCTCAGTGCATGCCAGGTTGGATGAATTGAAAAGTTCCATATCAAGATCCATCACTGTGAACCAGTTGGTAGACCACTAGAAGTATGCAGTGTCAAGTCATAAAACATTGCAAGGTAAGGTAAGAAATAGGTGTAAGAACACAGAGGTCTATACTCACACATAACCTAGAAAAGTAGATTAATTATAATACATAATATGCTTGAAAATGGCAGTGTAAATAAGTACCTGTAGTCAATGAAAACACCCACCTTTACCTAAAATACTGATTAACAGTTTATGTAAAACCTTTGAACACTTAGAGATGGAAACACAGCAAACTGATTTTTATTACCATTTCTCCTTCAGAAACACTACATTTGTCAGGCACACACATTTCACTAAAAATGCCAAAAAAACCTGAAGTGTGTATATACTATATGTATTATACACTGCATATATTTTAGAGATGAAGAAATTGAGTTTAAGTAATTTCTTAAACATTTTGAAACTCAGTTGCTTCACCTGGGAAATGGACAGATAAATGATCCCTATGTCATATGGTTATTTTTTAGAGGTAACTGCACTAAAACATAGATAGTGATTGGGACAGTGCCTGCTACAGAATTGCTCAATAAGAGTCAGGTCCTATTATTAGGATATTGGAAAGCGGATGAATTTATCCCAATTTTGTAGGCTATGGTAGTGAGGAAAGAAAGAATTTCAAAGCATGTAGACAAATACAAACAGAATCTGTGAAAGGTGGTTGTTTATGATGTGCAGGACTGGGGCTGGCATAGGACAGTTGTGTTTTTACTTTTTGATTTAAGCCCTTTTGTACTATTTCATTTTTAAGCATATTCATGTATAGGTAAACTTACTTCCTTGAAAATGTGCTTCCACTGTCAATATTTGTTTATTCTGTATCTCTTGGGCCTGTACATAAAAGGCACTGAGTCAACATTTGTGGAAGAGCTGATTATGGGAAAATAATCTGTAGAATCGTAATTATCTATCTCACTCTCTCGTCACTGACTTTGAAAATAAATTTCTACTCTACCTTGAGAGCCTGAATTGGTGAATCTTTATACTGCAACAATAACTTAATTATTTCCTTCTTTACTGCAACAATCACAAGGCTGTGTAGAGATAATAAAAATATTTACAGTTCATTTCCTCCAACAGGCTTTGTTTCGTTTTTCTGAGATTGAATCATCAGTCCTTTTTGTATATCTTAGAAATTTTTCTGAGAAAGCAGAACATTACATGACTGGAAGTTTCATCCTCATTCTGAACGCTGCCAAATTCTGCCATTAGCTTTTTGGTTTATCATGAGTGAAACTGGTTCACTCACCAGTTTCTCCACACCATATGGGAATAAAGATGCACGCTCTTCTGGCTTAGGCCAAAGGAATTGAGTAGAATTCTCCTGTAGAGTCAAGACAACAGTCCTGGCAGGTAGAAGACTTGAGCCCAAGTTCTTTCTTTATCATTCACTGAACAATCTACTGTGTCACTCAAACGGTCTAGAACCGAGTTACTTCATTTTTAATTAGAGGTGGGTGCAGGGAGATGTATGATTATATTTACTCTAAAGAGTTGTCAATGCCAATTATTATTCTGCTAAAGGAAGCAAAGGGTAGTAAATTCTGAAGGAAATGTCATAAACATTTACCATGCAATATCAGAACTTGAACATCCCATCTGTCACCTAATCTGTAGCAATGAACAATATAAAAGACTTAAAATTAGAAAGTTCTAGTACACTTGCTTAACTACTTAGTGTCTGATATTTTGAATGCCTATAAAACTAGAAACTAGAAAACCAGAGCAGATGTTTGATGAGTTTGGGGAGAAAATATTAAGCATGAAATAAAAATAATATTAACCCATAGTTATTGATCTCTGGCATTGTAAAGAAAACTTAGAAAAATTAACTTGCAAAAAAAGTCACATCTTTATTTGTTAAAATGTATATTCATGACCACAGAGCACTTTGATGAAATCCACCTTTAAAAATAATTTGGACTACCGTATTTATAGACAAAATAAACTAATTGTTACAACATCCTGAACCAGAACAAAGCTAAGGGCTTTGTCTTGAAGAATAATTTTGAAGGACAAAATAAGAAAAAATATATATGTATGTGAAGAAAAAAAAATCCTAATTTGCTACCTGCGCTTCCACCAAAAAAATGAAAACGCATGAATGTATTTAAACTATATTTTAGATTATGTTCCTGAATGATGCTGTAGCTTTTTGCGGCCACATCCATCAAATCAAACTTTAACTATTTACAGTTTTTTCCTTCTTGAAATCACAATAACAACTCTTTTCCTGGGGGTAGGAGACAGGGCTTATGGTATAAAAGCTATCTTAAAATGAGCATTTTATTTATGCTGTTTTATTGAACCTAAAAAATGTTGGAAGTGTTGAAAACTATTCAGGACCTTATGCCATCTGCCCTCGTTTCATATATTCCCTCATATGAGTTGGAACAAAGGAGTGGGCTGGATGGAATTAAAGAATGTATATATATATAAAAAAGAGAGAGTAGTGATCAAATGCTACTGATAAGGGAAGCCAGTGTGCTCCTGGGTGATGTGTGTATTCAACTCCAGGCTGACTCCTCTTATGCTAATACAGCCAATTTCCTCTTTTATTTCATTTCTGGAGCCTGAATCTGTGATCTCTGATAAGGTTCCCAAGGATACCGCCTTCACTCACAAACCGGGAGGTGGAAGGGGGAGTGGGTGATGGAGATGTGTAACTCCGAGAGAGCACTAGTGGATGAATAATTTAAAGCTCCGCCCGGAGATTTGAGGCAAAATGCAGAGATAAGAGACACCACAGGGTCTTTTCTGTTTATTCAGAGCTTCATCTTCCAATGACAGCTGACCTCTAAGGTCAAGGGCATGATGGGAAATGGAGCCAACAGTGGGAAAAGGTACTGCACCCTAGAAGAAAGTAACGATTTACTTTGTGTCAAGTGAAAAAAAAATGGATCTTTTTATTTAACTACTTTTTGCGGTTGCAAACCTGTGATTGAAGAAACTTTGTATAAACCGCACTGTATTCCCATGATGTAGAGGACACTTCATAACCTCCTTCGCAGCAACTTGAGCTTGCCGTTTTTTTAAAAACTGTGTTTCCTAAGGAAATGTTTAAGGTCAGAATTCAACTTTGATTGACTACCAAAACTGTATGTGACTGAAACAGAATACCTGGGCTCAAAAGCAGTTTGATCTTCAGTTTCTCTTAGGAAAATGATATGCTTTCCTAGCTTTCTACCTTTTCAACTTTGTACAAAAGAGGCTCCTCTTCTTCCGACATTACATTTTTCTGGAACCTTCCATGATCCGTCTGTGGCAAAAATCATTACATACATTTAACCTAACCAAATAGCTGTGTTTTTCACTCATTTGCTGCCTTAACCCCTGAATCTAATAACTCTGCAGTTTAGACAATTTGAGGCCATTTGTCCCTGCTAGAACCACACTGTTGGCTTTAGGATTTTACAAATTCTGTCAGTAAGACGTGCACCTAGGAAAACTCAGGTCACAATGATCAAAACCTTCTGCCCAGCCACTCCTATTTGTTTCAATAGAATACAACCATGACCTCCACAGAGAGAGCCAAAGTCAAACGTTTCTCAGGACTGGTTTACATTTCCCTCGTAGGCTTAAACTGCTGTTTCTGCTTTCCCCTGTTTGAATGTTACCCATGTTTTCATTCCTGAGCAATCATACCTTTTATCTTTTTTAGATAAACATGAAAACATACCAAGGTCAGTACCCGGTGAGAGGCAAGCTGTGCCTGTACTGTTACCCAGCCTTACCAAGGCATTTCCCCCACCCCCACCTCCACCCCCTTCCTTGACAAACACTCCTTGAAGGTTTCAGTGAACTGAGGACAAGTTATATGAATGATTCACCAGCTTGCCACATTGAGTGCCCATACAGGTTGTCCCACCAAGAACCCATTAGCTCGGCGCCAGCCTGCTTGGGTGCTTGGGTTTTAGCACGCATTTTGACCAAGCACCTTCTCGGCCTCCCGCTCCCCCCACCCATTCTTGGTTTTATATTTATAATCCATCAAAGCAAATGCAAAATGCACTACCTTTTATTGCTTCCTTGGTGCATTTTGTTCATTTTTACCGAGGCTTAAAAGAAAACCACGTCCATTATTCTGGGCTGGATTTTTTTTTTTTTTTTTTTTTTGAATAGTTGGAAGGGAAATAGGAGAGAACGAACAGCTAAAAGGAAACACCAAGCTCCTGATTGAAATGCTGACAGGTGCTATACATGAAACTAAAACTTGAACTTTTTGGTAACTATGATATGTGGGGCCTTCAAGTTAGTTCTATTGCAATTTTCTTATATTGACTTAGCAATCTGATATAAAATTGAATTTTGGCATTAGGAATATTTTTTTAAACAATAGGGTACATATACCTTTGACCACTAGTCAGTTCCTGATCATTTGCCTTTCTCCTAGTATTTGTAGTCATATCTGTTTTAATATTTCAACAAATTTCTCTTTCCTGTGACCATTTGCAATAAACCAATGAGAAAAACATCCATTTTTCCACATTATGTTTCTTAAATTAATTTTCTAAAATGTAGAGCTCAATATAATAACAAGCCTAAATATTCCATATATCACCACCATACAAAATAGTCATTTTTTTCCCCTGAAAAGTGAATTTGGTGTCTAAAATTATGGGCTTTCTAAGTTTGCACTTCTAGTCCTTTCCTACACTAACAGGGTATGTAATTTATTTTTATCTTGAAAGTAGTCGTGCTCAAATACATTAGCTCAATATTTTCAGTTACAAGTGATATTCATATTGAAAGAAAACATCTATTAAAATTTAAAGTAAATTTAGAACACAGAATACACTAAACCATAATAAAAAGATAACTGGCTGACAACTGAGAGGCCCTTGTTTCAAGACAGATTTTAGAGAGTGGAAGCTTGTTGACCAAACTAATTAGCACTTCACCTTACATTTTAGCAAACGTATATATTGATAATAATAACATATTAGACTTTGGGAAGACATTAAATATATTTTGGTCCAAGCTTTTTAGTAGAAATTTGCATTTCAAAGAGATGGCTGATATCTGCATAAGGTAAACTCAAGAATGACCTCACTTTGGAAAAAATCTCTTAGCCAAAAACTCTATTTTATTTAGTATTTATGATAGTAGAGTGGGGAAATGTAACCACTGACCAAAGCAGATCTATTGTTATTGTAGTTGTTAACTGAGTAACTTGTAATGTTAATACAAATAACACATTTTTTAAAATAAAAAGAATCCCTCCATCAAGAAAAGACTTACTGAGCCTAGCAGAGCTAGGACTGAACCTCAATGTTTTCCTGGCTCAGTGGCCTCCCATCTTATCATTCTCAAACTGTTAGTCACATTGTGACTCAAAAATTGCCAATAATCAGCCCACGTATCTGTAAGAGAGCCAGAATTCATGTTCCTTGGCCTTTAACATCCCTGAGCCTCTCTATCGCCTCTTCTAGAAATAACTGATCTATTCAAAACTCTACTTTCTGAAATACCCTAGGCCAAACGAATCAGTACCCTCAGGTATGAAAATGTTAAACAAAATACTCAGTCATTAAGCCCTTAAACTCTTTATAACTTTGCTAATTTTACACACACACACAATATTTATTTCAACAACAACAAAAATTAAGATTGCTGGTGGTTATAAGAGCAATCATGTATGACTAGAGAGATGAGAGGAAAATGGGGGAAATTATATTATAGAACTTACTAATAACCTTCTCGATTGCCTTGACCTGATAGGAGTACTTTTAATTTAAAATAATAAATAAATAAATAAATAAATAAATAAATAAATAAATAAATAAAATAAAATGAAATTAAAATGTTTCAACAGATGCTATTGTTATAGAAAAGGCATTGAAATTACTTTTGCATGGATGACCTTAATTCTCAAAATTATGCATTAGAATTTTTGACATTTGAATAAAATTTAGTCTAATTCCTTTCTTTTGAGTTAGAAGGCACTGAGGCTCAGAGAAATTAAGTGAAATGCCCAGGGCAACATAGCCAGCTTGTGGTAGAGTTAGATCTAGAACTCATGTCTTCTCATCCTTTCCAATACAAATGTGGATGATTGCAAGGTTTAAAGACAAAGCTACCTCTCTGGACCTTTGTTTAAACCCGAGGGTCTGTTTGAAGATGGAAATGGATACTAGATCTTTGATTCTGCAATGGCTTTTCAACATCTATCCAATTTTATAATCAAAGCATACCTCAGATTATCATAATCTCTCTTTTCCACCCCAAATCAATGATCCTAAAGGAGGAAAACTTTCAGTCCTAATAAAGATATTCCATAGTAACTTAATATTACAATGCCTCTAAATTCATCTAATGTATACCTTGAGAAAATCTTAATCTTATTTTTAGTAACTATCAAAGCAAACAAACAAAAATCATCAAGCATATAATCTCTTTTTGGGGCTTAATTTAACTCTTTTTACACCTATACATTATTTTATGTCATGACTTCTTACTGTCCATTAAACGTTTTTCAGATTTGGATTCAAGTTTACTTAGGGAAACACTTGCTGTATAGAAAATTGCTAGCATCTCTGAAGCATTACATGTGAGTTTCTTATGACACGGGCATTTTTACTGAGTGTACTTGTGCAAAGCACTTTACTCCACCAATGGGAATATTGGCAGTTGGGTGTTTAGTCATTAAATTAAGGAGAACTGCATTCCTCTAGGCTCTTTCCTGTGGAAATGAATCTGGATGTCTGTGCTTCCCTTGGGTGAATTAATCCATACATAAAACCAAATCTGTGGGGGTGGTTTCCCTCTTATCTCTGCGATTTGGATTTTGTTTCAGATTTGGGAAATTGGTTTGATCTAAGAGTTTAACTTTCAAGGTCATTCTTTTTTTCTAAAGCACTCAACATGGCTGAAATACTAATCACAATACACAGTTTGTTTACAACTCTGTAGCTCATTATGATATTAATGCATTTTGATCATTTGTTATATGGTAGTAGTATAGATATTACATTTTATAGAATATTACTTTACAAACAAATTAAGATTGAATTTATGTCTTAGCTTATTTTTGACAAACTAGCTAAAAATACTATTTACACTTTTATTCTTTGTACCCTTCACCTGTTTCCTATACTTGTTTTACTTATATGCCACGTGTTGGTTAAATTATTAATTTTAGAGATTAAGGAAACTGGAGAAAATATATTACATTTAAAGTTATTTTTTTCATATGCTCACTCCACTAATAGTCCATTTCTTCTTTCTCATGGAAAGAAAAATTCACATTGCCATTTAACATATTTCTGTCGGATTTGATTAGTTTCATTATTTAACTAATATTTTTGTGATACACATTCATAAAGAGGAGAGAGATTAGCAGATATGTTATAGCTTTATTTCTTAAAATTCTCAAAATAACCAAATTCTCGCAAACCTCAAACTATCAAAATACCATCTAAAACAATATTTTAGCCTTCCAATTGCAATAACTAAAAGATAGTTTTTGCAATACTGGAATTTAATGTATTAACACATAAAACAAATTTTATCATTTGTCCCTTTTTAACACAACCATAAATGAGAAACTAAGTGGATTAATATGCAAGACACTACAGTCTATGTAAGAATATAGCAAATAGAATTTACAAAGAACTCAACCTTTGCTTTTGTCGCTAGGTGTAAACTACGGCAGTGCAAATTTATTTAACGTGTCTTATTTAGAAAAGACTTACAAGTTAAATTATATAATTAGGCAAATAATTAAAAGAAGAGAAAGAGAAGTAGATAAGCAAATTAAAAACTGAACATTTAAGACCTGGAACGCAAGGGCCTAATTCAGGGTTTGTTTAAATGTTATTGATCATAAAACTCTGAACCAATATAAGGTGGAATAAAATGGTAGATATTAAAAAGAACACTAATAATAAGAAAATGTTGGCCAATATTACTTTCATCCTTTTTCTCTGTACCGGTGACATTTTTTTACACACCCCAATGCCTTATTGAGTTGGTGTCATATCCTGTGTAACTGCAGGATACATTTTTTTTATTTGGCTCCAAGGGATGCAAGACTGACATTCTGATTTCGCAGAGAAGATATGGATTCATAACAAAGGGCTTAAAATTAGGGTGTTTTTCCCCATCAGTATTGCAATTACAGATGACACTCAGTTTTCTGAACAAAATTATCTGTGGTTTAATTTGATTCTGTAACATGTTTAGAGGTTGAAATTTAAGTTCACCGATAAAGTAACTTCTTATGGATGAAACTTCAGAGATGAGGAGAAAGATAAAACACCCAGGGCACTATCACACAGAGAAGGTAGGTGCTATCCTTACATCTTTTCCTTGGGATCACACTCAGCATTGTAAGGGTCATATTTTCTTGATTATCTAGTAATATATTTTTATTATGTTCAGAAAGTTTTTTAATCACATCACTCTGGTAGGGAATAATTTTCTTTTTACTGATTTTGAAAACAATGGAGAGTGGATGAGGGTAAAGAAGGCAGGGTGGGATTTGAATGACCAGCCACCCTTTGACCTTGAGATAGATCAGGAAGGACAAAGTAAAACATCTACCATACCTGGAGTCCCACCCAGTCTCTGGGCTTGGTAACCCTTACCACAGTCATCAGAACACTTGGCAATGTTGAGAGAGTGAGAGTGGGAAGGTGATGGAAGAGAGTCAGTAAATCAGCCACTTCCTTTTTCTGTCCAGATTCTGCCTTCAGGACTCGAACACATTGCACTCAATTCATCTCTATGAAAATACTAAATACGACTGTTAAAGAAAAATAGCACTCTTAAAACCATCATAAACATAATGGACCTTCTCGTAGATTTGACTACTGAATTTTTCTGCCTTCTAAAATCACTCATATAGCACTATTGAGCATTTGAGAGGCTGTCATGTCCACAATGTCCACACTATCACAATTTCACAAAATCCTGGTAAAGTAAGAAAATGTGATAAAAATAATAATTTTACAAGTAGGGAACTGATGCTTAGAAAGCTAGGTAATTTTTTCAAGACTTTACTCCAGTGCCTTTTCTACAAGACTATCCTGTCTCTCTAAAGTCAGGCATTTCTCAATTCTGTCTTTGACCTTGAGTGCTTCTCTTTATATATTGTCTACTTTGGAGAGTTCATCTTTGTACCCTTCACCTGTTTCCTAAACTCAGGTTTGACTTTCCATACTACTTATGTGATGGTCAATAACAAGGTACTTTGGACAACACATTAAGTTTTTTAACTTGCCACATACTTATGCAGAAATTGTAGACATTAGGCATGTTCAAAGCATGCTGCATGCTTTGCAAACAGTTGGTACTTAATTTTAATGTGTGTTACTGGTGTGCATTATTGCTCCACTGGATGACCCCCCTGAAATAAATATGGTCTTTAGGAAATTTAACAGGATTTGTAATAGCAAAAGTTATCTCAATTGTCATATAGCCATGAATATAAACATAGGGAGTATACTCGTTTCACATTATTATTACTATTATTATTTATTTTTGAAAAAAATAAAGATTTAAGGTGGGGGTTCTTTACAAAGGATTCATGAGCTTGAATTGAAATAAAAAAAAAAACATTATTTTTGCAGGGACGTGTTAGTGTGGGTGTGATATATTTATTAAATAATACACAGAACAGTGTGGACTTAGGGGTCTATAGTTTTCACTTGACTGGCAAAGGGGTCCATGGAACAAAAAAGGTTAAGAACCCCTGATTTAAGACTTTAGGGAAATTATTTTTTGGCTCTTTAGATAGAACACTGACCTTGGGAAACTAGTTATACACTGTCAAATGCCCTATATATTCTCTGTAACATTTATGTAATCAAAGTAACTTTTAAAAAATAAAAACAGTGAAAAAAAAATACAACTGGCACTGAAATAAAAAAAAAAATTATGGGCTTTCAGGCTCTGTAAAATGGCAGCTAACAGCATAAAAATGGAGGAGATTATCATCAGATCACCTGCATGACTGGCCACCTTGCTACCATTCTGACTACACTTGTTTCAACCAATTTTCTTTTACTCGCATGTATCCCCTTAACCTTCCACATCTTTGGCTTTTTTCCTCACTTCCTCTTCACCAGGTAGCAGCATGACTCCTCTCCCGAGTCACCTCTTACCTCCTGCTCAGCAAACATTTTTCTCACCTTGCATTCCTTCAGCACTGATGTCTATTGCTTATATAATATTACCTTGCCCTTGTTTAACTCTGCCTCTTTTTATATAAAATAAATATAATATAAATAATAATAAATTATAATGAATAATACTTTTTATCCCCTACTATGGTGTATGCTTCTCCAGATTTTCTAGTTCTTCCTTTTTTTTTTTTTTTTTTCGAGGACATACACGGTTCCATGTAATATCCACAGTAGGCTCTTTGCAAATGTTTGATTGATGAATGCATGCACAAATGAATGAACCAATAAGGAACAACTAGCTATCCGAATATTTGCCTGGAGAAAAAAAATTATCAAGAACCACGTTGGAGCAATGAGTGTTGTTAATTATCTCAGGACTGACTGGATTGCATTAAGATGAGAAGGCTGGTGCGTGTTAGAGTCTGGTAAAAGATTGTTCCCTAATTCAATATGCACATCAGCAAACAAGGAAGGAGACTGCCTAATTTGTGATGAAGTATTGAAAGAGACATTCCTGGATGTCTAAAGATAGGGAAATCCTGCTCTATGAACTCACAAACTCTTTGGTTTGCTAAAAATGATTAGTGTTGTAGTGAAAGGGATAGAGAAGGGACAGCAATTTTACTCATATTGGGTGAGTTAAGTCTATGAACAAAATAATTTCCAAATAGAGGAATTTGCAACTCTCGCTTCATGAATTCATTATAAATGGAGAGACAACTGCAAAATCTTTTACTTCTGCTAACTACCTATCACTACAAATGAATGTTTCTGCTGTCAGAGAAAAGTATAGTACAAGTTTTGAAGAAGAACGAGGCTTAGATGTGAGTTGCTTGTGTTTGCAATGTGAAAGGAAATAAAGCTAATGGTTACTAGTTTCAGTCAGTTTCAACATCATCATCAAGCAGTTACCTGTTAGCGTTTGTGTGTTAGGTCCTGTCCTGGCTGAATTATGAAGCCATGGCCCCTTCTTCCTATTAGTTTATAATTAAAACTTTACCCTAGAAAGTGTATACCAAATTTGCAAGATTAAGCAATGAACAAATACAAAGGCCAAGTGCTTAAATGGATAAGTGCATGCTGAGGAAGGGTGATTGACACAGGGACAGCAGAATTTGTATTTTCTGTTGTGGAGGTCAAGTGGAAATCACTACCTTTCTCTCTGTGAGCCAAGCAAAGTTTTATGTATGGTTTGACACCTGCTCCTGCCAGATGTCTAAGAAACTCCACATGCAGCCAGGAAAAGACCTCCTTTCAAAGAAGCACTTCACTATCCCCACATCCTCAAGATTGGGGAATGAAAAAACATAAGGGGGGAGTGCAACTCTAGACTAAAGCAGAATTATTACTACTCTAGCAGTGGAAGAACTTGTAACATTGATATAAAAGTCTGTGGCCACCAGAGGTTCTGAGGGGAGGGAGAGGGAAGAATAGTTGTAACATGGGCCATTTTTAGGGGGAATTGTCCTGCATGACATTGCAATGACAGATACAGGCCATTATACATTTTGTCAAAACCTGTAAAGTTGTGCAGTGCAAAGTGTAAACTCTAATGTAAAATGTAGTCCCTGTTAGTAACAGTGCTTCAATATGTGTTCATCAATTTTAACAAATGTACCACACTAATGGAAGATGTTGTTAAGGGAGAAAGGTTTGGGAAGGGGAAGAGGGTATATGGGAATCACCTATATTTCTGATGCAACATTTATGTAATTTAAAGCTTCTTTAAAAATAAAAAATAAAAAAGGAAGCACTACAAATCTCAGAATGTGGTCTTATGAAGACATGGGCCAAGAACAAAACTGGAAATCTCTGCAAACTCATGGCCAGGGAAGGCTTTCTTCAAACTGGGGCTCTTTAAAAAATGCACAGGTTTTGAACTTGATCCTTCTATATGCAGTGAAGGAATCCGTTAAAAATTTGTAAATCAAATGCAAGTTTCTCCGGATTATGTACTTGTATTAATTTCATTGCAGGGGTGAGTGATTGAATCCATAATTTCATCTTGCTTCTTCTTTCCCCTCTGTCCTGCCACCTCTGGATTGTTCAAGAGTAACTAATAGTTCAATATTGACCGATGTGAGTATAAAACTATGGTGCCCTTCAATGGATAGATACATGCATTTTGTTTGTTTCAGTCAGAACAAATTCATTTGTAAGTAAAGCTCAGCATCTACTCTACTTGGTACTCAAGAGCATCATATCTTTGGGACACAATCTTGCTAGTGGTACTAGTTAAATTTATCCACTAAAACAGAAATTTCCTTTCAATATAGATATATAACAGATTAGTCCAGGATCAGTTCAATATATTACAGACTATTCTAGTTCTAATATAAAAGGAATATAAATTATGAGAAAGTCAATTTTTGAACTATTAGTCAAGAAAACATCAAAGTCCAAAAATATTGCTTAGGCACTTAGTGTACAAAACAGTTTCAATTTCTCACAGCCACATCAATTCCCTTTTTAACTCACATGCAACATTCTCTTATTTTGGTCCAGATTTTGTAAGGAAATTAAAGTGGCAGACCGGGAATAGGCCATATCAGGGGAAGTAGAAGCAATGAATGTCTCTGGATAAAAAAACAATTAAGGATATTAAATTGATTAAAGCAGATCAAAGGGAGTTAAAATGAAAAGAACAAAGAACAGCAATATTCCCAAGGATAAATAATTTTGGTATGAGTCATGATAGCCAAGAAGGAAAGAGAGTGGGTGGTTCCATGATGGAAGAATTTGACATTGGCAAATACCAAATAAATTAGCAAACGTCTCCTAAAAAGTTAGAAATCTGACCTTGATTCTGGGTATTTCTCATGATATCCCAAAGGAGGCTTGTGCTGTTATCTCATTTCTCTCTGTCTCTCTGTCCATGTGTCTCTCTGTCAAACACACACACATATACAGGGTTTCTAAAACAAAAGGAGGTTATGATGCTTCTTAAGTCATATAGAAAGTGAATGGTGGAAATGGGACTAGAGCTTGTGACACTATTGAGACTAATCTATGTCTAGACAGAATAATTGGGCAAACTTTAATTATTAGTAGGTGATTTAGATGTTATTACTGGTCTTATGGCTACAGAAAATTATACCTCATTGGGATATTTGTCAACTATAAGTGCAAGTTGAGCAGTGATCAACTAACTCAATTTCTATCTCAAGTTCTCAGCTACCATTACCAGTACATTAGCTGCTTTTGTTGTTGTTATTATTATAATAATTATTAAGGAATTCACTGTTTTGGTAATGACCCACTTCCATGAACAAGTGGCTTTTGTCCCTGGAAAGCTGTGTGTGTGGTAAGGGACATTGTAAGGCATAAGAAGGATCTCTTGGAATGGGTCCATGCAAACATGGTGCTACCCTGGAAACTTCTTGTTCCAGTCATCACTCTACCAGTTCAGGAGTTCCCTATATACACGTTACTGAATGGCCCCCAGGCTTGATACCTGCTTCCATGGAGCTCCTGCTCCTTGCAACAGGGACAGATTGTTCTAGGGAGGCCTGCTATGTACCCTAAGTCTGTTAAGGTTGGTTGGATTTTGGTGTTTCAATGAGGCTCAGAGGGAATTCTAGAACCCTTGGGCTTTGTGGTAACACACCCTGGGGAGGGGAGTGGGAATGCTAACATAATTACTGGAGCACATTTGTGTGGCTGGTCAAAATATGGAAAATGGTTGCCTCTCTGGTTTAAGTAATATATTTTAAGAGAAAATTTTTGATGTATTTAAAGCTTAGTTATGTATTTAAGCACTCTACTTATTTCTCTTAAAGAAACATGTCTTTATACTGGAGGATGTCATGGTATTGTCAGTGTGCAAACCGGTGGTAGAAATTCCTAGCAGTTATTTAAATGAAAATATGCTTTAAGTCAGCCTAGCTCTGAAAAGTAGTCTTAGATATCCCAGACCCACTTATCTACAATCATTTAGCAAAGTTGTTGGATTATTCAACCACTGTGCATCATACACTTTTTTTTCCTGTTGATGTGCCAAATTTTGCACACATTCTAAAATTTAACTCTTTTGAGATGAATCTTTTCATCAACTCACTTGCAAAAAAACGGAAGCTTCAGATTGCACAATTAGTGAATGGAAAAGATAACATTCAAACCCTGCCTTATCCTATTTCAGAACTAAGATAAATAAAGGCCCTGCCCAATGATGGATGGTGGTATAAGGGAACATGTCAGAAGTACCATACTAAGTCAATCTCCCATAAAATAAATCCCCCTTGGAGTAGTTTGAAGTGACAAGGCATACTCTTTCACCTCCCGGATCTCTACCTGTGCTCAGCCATTCTCCTACCTACTCATTTATTCTTTACCTTCTTTGTCCTGCTCAAACCTTTTCATCTTGAAAGGTAGTCTTCTTCCTTCTATTATCTTCTTTAATCATTAACACTCCTTGGCATTTTGACCGCTGCTAGAACTAACTGTGGGTCTGGAGGTGTGATATCCATTTGGTTAAGGCTGAGGATGCAATCTCTGAGAGCCAGTCATGAGGATTTGAAGATGGGTGTGGACTCTGGCCCTTTATCACTATCCTCAAGTATATGGCTTCTCACAAACAGCCTGGGGCCAGTACTGGTTTTAATCTCACTTACTGATCAACTTCAGTTTACTCTTTATACCTTTTTGCAAGAAATCAATTTATCAAATCCATGGGCTATTTGTCTCTTTTCTTGCATTAATTCAGTTTTTGATTTAACTGATTGCTTCCCTAAAGTTTTCTTAGAGCTCTTTAAATTTACTCTATTGCAGCTCATGGGAGCTGTAGCTAGAGAGTCTCAGTAGTATATCTTTGAGTCTTTGTATTTCAAATCCCTAAGATCATGCCTGGCACAAAGAACTTGGTTGGTAAACCTTGGTGACTCAATGAATCAAGTTGTGGGACCTCGACTTTCAGTTGCCTGGACTGTTCTTGAATTTTTGAGGCCTTGGACTTAGGGGTCTTTCAATTGTCTACTCAATGCACTGACAAGGTAAATCAGCAGACCTCATTACACTCCTCAGCATCTACCTCAGCTTTTAAGGTTTTCTGATAAAAAACAATGCGCTGTGCAAACTTCCCTTGGTTTTACCACCATTGGTCTCAAGAACTGATAGGTAAAGCCCCAATTCCTCTTTTAAGGAAGCATCAACTATTGAGTGACATTTTAGCCAGGTAATATTTCCATGGAAGCAAAAGATTCAATGACTACTTTCTGATAAATGGTTTTCCATAAAACCACTCCCAAAGAGCAAAAGATATATTGGTATCTTTATAAATATAAATTAAGTATGTGAATGTTTAAGAAAAGAGAAAAGGGTTAGAGAATTAGAAATGAGAAGGAAGGAGGGGAGGAAAGTACAAGGCTGAAATAGAAGTCATAACATAACAAATATTAAATGGCATATTTAGAATGAAACAACGTCAGCAAACAGTAGACCCTCCTGTACAGCCGTTTGTAAATCAATTTAATTCTATTATAACAGTAACTATTACTGCCATTTTTGCTATTGGTACTTCTCTTAGTGTTACTACATCTAGCTGCCATGATGGTATGCTCTGTGTTAAGTTCATTTTTCAAAATTTAGTGCTCTTATGATGTATGGATCATTATTGCATTCTACAGAGGAGGATTCTGAGACTCTCCCAAAGTCACACAAATAGTAAGCCATCCATCTGGAATGTGAAACCAGGTTTGTCTAATCTATAACTATGTATTCTTTCTACTCTGTCAGAAAAATTACTAAAGTCTCTTTTTTTACACTAGTTTTCATTTTTCACCTCTTTTCTCTTGCTAATGTGCTTACATATTGCATCACTTATTCTAATTTTTTCCAGTCCCTATTGGTCTTTTACATTTCTCTTTCCAGCTTATCAAAACTTAATATCACAGGATCTGAAATCAGTTTTAGCCTGTGTATGTGCTGAAAACACTCTGCTTCATGTGTATATTCAGAGAATGAATTAATAACCAGAAAGAACATAGGATTTAGAATTGTAGACCCTGGGTTACAAAACTCTAAACCCTATGTTCTTTCTAGTAGAAGTCTCCTTAGTCTCAGCTCCCATATATTGTGCAATGGCAATAGGACCAAATTCCCTTGTTCTGCCTGCCACAGAGGGAGATTGTGAGACATAAATGAAATCAAAGACGCGAACGTGATTTTTAACTGGAAGGCGCTATGCACTGTAATTTTGCATTTGCTTATTTCATACATCATGACTAAATATGGATGGAAAGGCTTTAACTTTATTCATTGAATAACACCCATTAATGAAGAAGTAGGGGACATGTCTTAGGTCACAGGAGTTATTCCTGATGCTTGGAATGGAAACAACAGCTGTTTGCCTCTTCTAGGTATGCAGAAGAACTATTAATTAGACAGAACAAGAATGCTTGGAGCAAGAACTGTGGCAGTTGTTCAGTTCCAAAGCTCACTACGTGACAGGTAAAAGTGAGGGTGGTGGGAGGTGCCCTCTCTTTCTATGTGGCTGGGTGTCCTGAGAATCAGCATCGTAGTGCTCAAATTCTTTATCTGAGAAACCAAGCAAGAATACAGCTAACTGCACTGTTATATGACTGTTGAGTGGCTAGGAGCTATAGCAAGAGTTGTGATGACTTTCAAAAGGGGTGCTCACAACACCAATACAGGAGAAGTGACTTTTGAAAGCATTTCTATTTTGGAGTCCATCATTTTGGGTCTTCTCTACAGTGGATGGACCTTGACAAACAAACTGTGGAACTCATTTTCTTTGAATAAAGATGATTTGAAACCATCCATAAGGTATTGTCTAGAGTGTTTTGGTTATAGCCACTTTCTCCAAAGAAGGTTGGAGATAATCTTCTTTCAGTTGGCACTAGTGAATGTATGATGCATGCTGGGATGCTCCAAGAGAGGCACCAGTGTAACGAGCAGCAAAGAAGCAAGGATAAAGATGCCAACAAAAATAGAGCTGAGCATAGAACATCTAAGTGCCTATCACCCCACTCAGTGGGGTTCCTGAGAGCTCCAGAGACACCCTGGTCTTATATAAGGGGGGATAGCCCCAGAGACTGATGCCTTATCAGTGGGTTCTATTTTGGAATCTGTGCTCCTGAGAGTGACAGAATTAGACTCAAATAAGTCCTCCCTGCACATGGTTCACCAGTCCCTTCTATTCAAACCTACATGTGATGCTGGAGTTACTTAGGTATACTTCCAGAGACTGGAGCCTCCCGCCTACCTATGTGCCAGGTGTGCATGAAATCTAGGTGGAGCTACAACTCCTACCCTACAGCTCAATGGACTCATCCAAGTCACCTGGTGAGGAGACAACGATGGGAAATGGCCATCCCAGGGAATGGAGAGGGC
>JAKSZT010054552.1:5858705-5936224 GCA_026826555.1 Tolypeutes matacus
GCAACAAAGGGATACGAATAGACACAGAGGAAACACGTAGCACAAGCAGTGGGTGGGTGGGTGGGAATAAATAAAGTAAAATAAATAAAAAAATTTTAAAAAGAGACTCACTATAAAAAAAATAGAGCTGAATAAGTATGAGATGGGTAAGTATGCCCCCATTGATGGTGTCACTAAACTGTCACACTACCTTCAGGGTTACAACAGTGTCAATGTCAATCATAATCTGTGAACACCGTAGTATACTAACAGGAATTTTAGCAAAAAGAATGCTCAAAGTTTTCTAATTCATATTCTTGCCTCAAAATCAAAATAAGGAAAGAGAGATTTTTGCAGAAATGATGTGAGGAAAATAAATGCTCAATACTGAAATCTAACTTTTTTAGTTTAGTTTCCTTATCTGTTTCAAACACAACTTCCCACTGTGATCCCCTTGAGACCAGGGTCCATTTCCAGAGTCATCTCGCACCCATCACCCTGTTGATTAATCTTTTAAAAATGCTCAGAACACCTGATACCTCTTTACATCACTTTTCATAGTTGCATTTCACATTTGTTGGTGTGATCATTTGAAGTCTGTATCTCTATTAGACAGCTAGATCCGTACATCCTTTCTTTCTCATCACTGTACCCACAGCACCTAACACGGCTTCTGGTGTGTAGTAGATTTCAATTGCAATGTGTTGAATGAGTGATGCATCACAGAATAAAAATATGAATGGTTTTAGACATTCAAGAGTTTGTTGGATTGAATTGGAAAACATTAATTTCATATCTTCCTGCTTAATAGTTTACATAATCATTATCTTTACTTACCATTTCACAAAAATATGCACTCCATGAAACAGTTAGGCCATATAAATGAATTAAGCAATGACAAACAGTTTTATACACAATAACAAGACAGATTTTCTACTGCTATGAGACAGCTTTGGCAAGTGCGCATGTGTGGGAAATGCTGCTAGTCGTTGTCTACCTATAGCCATCTCTCAAACTTCCCCACCATTGACAGAATGCTGATTTTGTTGGGAGAGTTAAAAATTTTTAAATATCCAGATAGTTGTGACATAGTTGTACCTAATAAAACGTGGACAGAAGGCATGGGAAGGCCATCTCTCCTGAAATAAGAAGGCAAAGCCTCATTGGGAGGATACTCTCCAGTCATTTGCTCTTATTCATTTGTCCTGTGTGAGCCACAGACCTAATCTTGGAGAGGGAGCAGTCATTACACAAGCATGAAGTGGAAAACACGAGAGTGCAATACCATAGATTAAGGAAGTCAGGGGAGAAAGATGGAAAGAGCCTGGGTCTCCAATGCTATCTTTGAGCCACTGCACCAGATTTCCACTACTGTCCCTGTACTTCTTGTTTTGTGTCACAAATAAACTTCTTCCTCTTTAAACTACTATTCTTGGGCTTTGTAGCCAAATAACTTATATGTAAGACTTATAAGCAAATCCCATTTATTAAAACATCAAATTAACAAAAGAGAATACTTTTTAAATTTAAAATAATTCAGATTATAACTTTTATTAAAAACAAAACTCCCATCGTGTTTTGAGATGAGATTTTTATCAGATTTTGAACTGGGTTTATATCTAGTTAACAATATTTTCCTTCAATTTATCTTCAGCATACTTCTCCAAGTAAAAAATTTTCAGTAAATTAACAGATTTTCCACTCTTTGGATTCCTTAACTGCATACTCAAGAACTATACAAGTTGCACGATATATTAGCCTGGCAGACATTGACACCCTTATTAGAGAGGAGATATGTGCATTTACACTTGTTCTACAAATGTAAAAGTTGCAAAACAAACGTCTACATGGTTATAAAGCTATAAATCTTTCCTGATGACTATTGTTTTGCATCAATAACTTTCACTTATATGGAGAAACTTTTAGACTCTCAAGATAACCAAATCTGGATCAGAAATGAAAGGGAAAATATAAACACTACTCTTATCAGAGAAAAGGAGAAGGACAGCTACAAACAGTGCACAATCAGATTAACAGTATTTTCTGGAAATAAATGAAAATGCCCGCAAAACGGTGGAAACTTAGGGTAATCAGTCTACTGCCTCCTCTCATTTCCCAGTCGTATTGCCCTGATCTAATTCCTCTCCCACCTCTCTCATCCTGTCACATCTCAACATCCCTGTTGAGTTTCCCACAAACAGAGCAGCAAATTGTTGAATAGCAACTGAAGTGTATTCAGTAATTTTCCAGTCTTTCACATGTGTAGAGTTGCTATGCATTACATAAACTAACAGGAGATACTAACTGTGAGAAAGTTGGACTCACATGTTGAATTTGTGATGATTCATGAAATGAAAATTTATTTGGCTAGCTTAATCCTAAAGAATAAGGAAAGGCACCCACACTGTTATGAAGTTAGTACTCTCTCTTCATGGGAATATTATTCCTGACTCCAGACTTCCCCCTTCCTTCTCCAAGTTCAATCCTTCTTTCTAATCATTTAAAACTTCTGCCTCCATTGCCTGTCCTGGAGCCCTAGTTTCTGTCATCTTAAAATTTCACCTTTCCAGTGATGGGTGAACATGATGATATATACCACTCACCTAACGTCTACTGTGTCCCACACACTTTATATTCATTATCTCTAATCCTCATGAACTTTCATAGTAGATATATTCATTTTTTTATAATCCATAACAAATTACCCCAAATTTAGCATCTTAAAACAATACATACTTATTATCCTATATCTTCTATGGGTCAAGAGCCCAGGCATGGTAGAATGGAGTTCAGGATCTCTTAACTGTTAAGATATTGGTTAGGCTGCATTCTCATTCAGGTCCTTTTTAAGCTCATACAGCTCGTTGGCAGAATTCAGTCCCCCAGGTCTGGCGGATTAAGGCCTTCAGCTCCTAATGGCTGCCCCTCTTCATAGGTTCATAATAAGGCTGGTGCTTCTTCAATGCCAGGAGAGTCCTGATGTACTCAGGAAAGACCCAGGCCTCCTTGTAAGCATTTTCACCAGTTAAACCAGACCCACCTTGGATTAGCTTAAAATCAACTGATCTGGAATCTTAATTAGATCTGCAAAATCCCTTCACCTTTGCCATATAATATAACCTCATCATGAAGGAACAGCCGTCATTTTTACTATCTCCTCCCCCCACTAAAGAGGAAGGGATTATACAGGATGTGTACACCAGGGGATGGAAATCTTGGGGGTCGTTTAGAATTCTGCCTACCACAGTCTGCCCTCTGGACCTCACTGAATGCAAAATACATTCCCCTCTTTCTAAGGTTTCCATTATAGCAACAGCTCAGGCTTCTGGGTATAATCTGTTAAGTACATCTCCTGGGGCACAATTCCTCTCCATCAATTGACCTGTGACACCAAAGAGACAAGATATTTGTCCCCAACATATTGCTATTATTATTGCTATTATTGCTATTACTATAATTTTTAATTTACAAATCAGGGTTATGAGAGCCAAGGAAAGTTGAGAATCTCAAAACACAAGTTTCTGAAGCCAATCTGTCAAATGCCAAGTTTATATTCCATAATCTCAAGGTATCTCTCCACATAACCACCTTTCTAGATCATTTCTTATTTGTGATCAATGTTCCTCTTTACAAACACTCAGGGAGAGAACATAAAGTCAATAGCTCTAAAACAAGATGGAAGTGGCTTATCATTTGTGTTTATTGTATTTATTTGAATGAATATAAGCAGAAATATTTTAAATTGTGTGAAGTTCTGTCATTTTAAAAGTTTACAAAAACATTTTTTAACCTATGAAATTCTTCATGTCATCAAAATGCTACTCCTAGATGTATGAATAGCTCATGAACTCACATTAGAGTAGTAAAAGACATTTCTTGAATTATATCAACTTGTGCTCCACTAAGGTTCAGAAGCATTTTAATTCATTGGTGCTAATTTAGACAGGCCAGTGATAATTAGGACTGTTATTTGTAGGTGTTCTACTTATTTCCACTGGCGATTGATGTAAATGGGCCACAGAAAAATCTCAGGGCCTCAATCATTTCATTGCAGCTGACTGAAAAATTCAATAAAGGGTTTTATTGAACTCATTAAGAACCTCCAAGAGAATAATGTTATATATTACAGGTCATTCTTTTTTGATTACCATCTTCTAAGATATTATTTATTGTAGCTAATGTACATTCAGTGTGCTCAAATAAAAATCTTACTTCAAAACATAGGACATGCAGATTGTAGTCCATCCTTTTTCAATAACATCTCATGCTTTTCTACTTATTTATCAAGTGTGAATATGTTCCTTGTACATAAAAAGACAGACATACAGTCATAATTTTAAAACCAAGGGTCAGTTTGAACCTATCTTCTACCCTAGAATTTTATATGAAATAAAATATATGACCAAATAAAATGTATTCTAATTAATAAAAGTAACATGGGTATCAATTTCTTTATTGATGTATTGAGGGATACTGAAAAGCTGTGATTAGTTCAAATTATTTGGCCACCAGTTTAATTGTAAGGATATCCCTGAATACATATGCAGTACTGTGTGCCTTGGATCTAACATATTTGCCCTTAAATCTCTTGGCTTGTAAACTCACATTTCCAGCTTTCTATAACATTATTATTTTTAATCATCACTACTAACCTTCTTACAAAGCAATATAAGTGAACTCATAATCTCAAATTCCTGGTATTTATTTTTCTGCCTTAGAAATATCATTTTTATCTCTTAGAAAACAGGAGAGATGATCTATTGAGTAAGAAGCAATACAACTGCATGAAAATTATAATAAGGCTTTAAAATTCCTTTTCTTTCGATCCAGGGTCGGTAGCCAGTTTTCTGGCTGAGAAACAAGAAAATTGCCCATGTGCAGGTCATTAGACAGAGCAAGACAATAAGAACTGGCTCTTCCCAGGGTAGTACTCTTGGACCAGGTGGTAAAACCCTTTAGGGCAGGAGCTATGTCTCTTTAACCCAGTACAGAAAATATTTGGTGTACTTTGCAAACAAATGATTTCGATGATGGATGAGACTACATAACTAGGAATTTGAGTCATTAGAAGATGGGGCTATGGCAGGTCAAGAGGTGAATGGGTTGCTACTGTTCCTTTCCTGGAAAAACACTGGCTTACCCCAGTAGTATTCTGAATTAAACTTTGTGATGGCTGTTTGGCATTACTACTATGATTATAAAGAACAGTTTTGATGTTATATTAAAAAGTCCTATTCATATAGAAGTACCACTGCCTTATGATTTCCATGTCTTATCCATAACAGAAATTGATCAATACTGGGCTTTGTTAAAAGATGAAAACTTTCCCGTTATTGAAAATTACTTTCTAGTTAGTGAAAATTCACATTGTTCTATAGTCCTGTCCCTTCAACAGTTTTACACGAAAATACCTGCAGATTGGTTTCCACTGCCAAGTTTGTCTCCTAATTAGCAGGATTCTCCTGCAGGCAAACACCTGCATAATTCTTACCTGCTGGCACAGGCACATGAGAGAAAAGTATATATGTATTGTGTGCAGAAAGGTCCTCAAACTAACCTGTTCTTTACTGTTTTCGCAACTGTGTATGCAGATTTGTTCCATTTTGAAAGTGAAATGTGAGATCTAGCCGATTTACATATTTCTTTCTGGAAAGGCAACCCACATGCATTGCCAGAAAAAATCATTTAAAATAGTAATAAAAATATCAACTACAGATTTGAGGAAACGAGTGGATTTTCGGCAACTGACAGCTTATCAGTAGGGTGTCGTTTAAAATGTTTTTTACCCTGGGAGTGTACCTCAGTAATGATAGGCATGTATAATTCATAAAGGAAAATAGCTTGAAATAAGCCTGCTCAGTAGTCCAGTGTGTGAAAATTCAACAAGCTGGTTTCTATTCACTGGGCCTGTAGTCACTTCTTTCTTCCAAGCCGCCCCATCCCACATTGCATCTACTTTTTATATTTTGGATAATAATATAATTTGTTTCCAAATGTATATTTAAAGAAGGCAACTTGGAGGGACCCAAGAACAGCATAGTAAATGAAAAGTAGGATGGTATTTTCATGTAAATTCATATTTTATAAATATTTAAATTACTTTCTTTGGGAGAATAAAGGTGTATGAATACACTTTACATGTATGCTACAAATTATGCTGAAGAAGTTTTACCTTGTAGAGTTATTGTTTGTAAAAATGTATATTAAATCTTTTCTGTTCTTACATAATTGCTCAAGACTCTTTAGTGACTGTGGTCTTGAGAAGACCAGAGATAACGTATCTGAACTTGATAAGAGAGTAATCACAGTCAACAAGTAAAGGATCTTTTATTCATCACCAGAATTTTAAAATTTGATACATAGTGAATATCAAAGCCCCATTTTATTCGAGAGAGTAATAATTCTACAGTATATGACTTACAAAAATACAGTCTAATTCAGATTCTGCTAATTTGGGTGCTGCAACAATTCAAAGAAGGTGAGTATATGTTAGAAAAAAAATGATTGGGGGCTAAAAAAAGGGAGTGGGGTGCAACAGTGTACCAAATCAGAGCATTTTAATCCAAGGAAAACACAATGATAGTAAAATAAAACTACCATTTTTTACATGCTCATTATATGTCAGGAATTGTGATGGAGTTTGGATGCTATTTCTATCAATGTCGACAAGTTGTGTGCTTTTTTTTTCAAGGCCACATAACTAAAAGTGGCAATTAATCCAAATCCAGCTGTCTGGCTAGAAAATATGTGCTTTTATTTTAAACATGTTTTTTATTTCTGTTTTGAACTACTAAGTATCCTATGAAAAAGAACTTTTGTATCTGTAGCATTTTATTAATTGATATTGATCTATTTTGTATTATCACTTTCAAGACGTAAAGCTACGTTTATATCTTGGTTGGTAATATAAAGTATACTTCAAAGTAACAAATCAGCAAAAATAGGCTCATTCTATTTTTTTCCTTTATCGCCATTATTTTCAACTAGCACGTTCTTACTGTATTTGTATCTCCAAAAATAATTTAAGAAGCAGAATGCGATAAATTAAATGTTTTTGGTCTATATTCCTGAATAAATCCTGCACCAATTACCTAAAATTAGGTAATTCTGCTTCAAATTAGAGGAAATAAACAGAAAAATAGAATTTCATTTGGCACATGTAGCTACTATTTTCTTTTATGTAGGACTTGGGTGTCAAATTATACTTGAATAAGAAAATAAATACATGCCTTTTAAGCTGAAAGATCATTAGGTAATTGAGCCCATTACACAACCTTTGGAATGGTTATTTTTAATGATTTCTTTTAAAAAATAAACTTTTAAAACTTTGTCCTTTTCTACATATTTTCAGTGAGTTTTACATAAGATATTAAAGTGAATAAAGGTTTCTCATTAATAACAAAGACATGATTTTCAAATTCACATTACCCTTCTTTAATACAAAGATATTTTAAAAATTAAACAATTGTCAGTTATGGCATCTCATGATTCTGTTTCAAAAACATTGTTTCTTGATACATGAATAAAGACACTCATTAAATGATCATACCCCTGCCTGTATTTTTAAATCTTGAGTGGTTTTTAAAATTTTTCATATATTTCATTTGCTATTAGACATAATCTTGAATTAAAAATATTCAACTGAAATTTCTCTCACCTTTTATTTAATATCTTTTTTTCAGATTGAGGGAGATATTCAAACTCTTCACCCTTAGAATTAATACAGTACCAATTTTCCTCCTGCCACAAAACATTACAATGTTGATGTCAACCATGGTTCATAACACCAGCTATATTTTTCCCATGGATCACCACACTCCCAACACCCTGCAGTAGAAGAACATTCCCGCATCCATACTATTAACTGCAATCCCATCGTTATACATTCCCAACATCATCCTCCAGCTGTCCTCCAAGTAATACCAACCTTCCCAGACTACTCGTTTCAGCCACCACCACATCCACAAATCAACAGTGTTTGTTACACTCACTATAATTTGTCACCATCAAGTCCAACCACTACCACATATTTACACTTGACCCAAATGAACATTTCACATACACCCAGCATCTTCTCCACCCTCTCATCCCACACTCCATCTCCCACCAACCTACACTTCACAGTCCAACTGCATAAGTCCACCCACCCACCATACCCAGTTCATATAAGTGAGACCACACAACATTCTTCCCTCTGTGTCAGCCACACAATATCCTCAAGGTTCCTCCAGGCTGTCGTGTGCTTCCCTAATTGATTTCTTCCTACAACTAAGCAATATTCCATCATATGAACATACCACATCTTGTCTATATCAATTCATTCGTTAACGGATACCTGGGTTGTTTCCATCCTTCAGCAATTGCAAACAATGCCACTATGAACATCGGTGTGCAAACATTTGTTCACGTCCTTGCTCTCAGTTCCTCTGAATACATTTATAGCAGCGGGATTGCTGGACTACACAGCCATTGTAAATGGAGCCCTACTTCTGAATTCCTCCCCAGACCAACCACCAGCAGAACACAGAAATGCTACCGATCCCTGCACACCAATCTTGTGTCCTGCCACATCGCCAAAACCACCCATAAGTCTAAAGTTTTGCTGTGGATCCTTCGGGACCTTCCAAGTCCAGGACCATATCATTAGCAAACAATGAAAGCCCTACCTTTCCCCTCTTATCCAGGTGCCCTCTATTTCCCCTTCTTGACCAATTGCTTTAGCCAGAACCCCCAGCACGACACTGAACAACAGTGGGGAAAGTGGGCATCCCTGTCATGCCCTCAACCTCAGCAGGAAAGCTCCCAGTCTCCCACCATTAACACAATTCTAGCTACAGGGTTTCCATACATGCTCTCCATCACACCCAGAAAGCCTCCCTCCATTCCCATCCCTCAGAATGCCTCCAAGAAAGGATGCTGTATTTTGTCAAGTGCCTCCTCTGAGTCAACTGAAATGGTCATGTAATTCCTCCTCTTCCTCCATCAATGGGGGCACTATTTGATCCTCCTATTGTGACCCACCCCTGCACACCTGGTATAAACCCCACCCAATCATGATGTACAATCCTTTCCATGTGCTCTTGGATCTGGTCATCAAGCATTTTGTTGAGGACCTCTGCATCCAAATTTATTAAAGAAATTGGTCTGCAATCCTCTTCTCTCATATCATCTCCATTTGGCTTTGGTATTAGCATGACGCTAGTTAGCCCCATAGAATGAGCTTGGCAGCGCTCCTCTCACTTCAACCTTCTGAAAGAATTTTAGCAAGACTGGAACCAGATCTTCTTTAAATGATAATTAGAACACGCCCGCAAAGCCACCCAGTCCCAGGCCCCTCACAGAAACTTCCTTACTATGATTAGCTTATTGAGGTCCTCCAGTTCCTCTAGGGTCAGTGGAGTCTCTTCATGTGCCTCCAGAAGTTTGTCCATTTCATCAACACTGTCCAGTTTGTTGGCATACAGCTGTTCACAGCATCCTCCTATGATTGCCCCCATTTCTGCTGGATCAGTGGCAATGTTATAGCTCCCATCTCTGATTTCATCCATTGCAGCTTCTCTCTTTCCTTCTCTGTTAATATAGCTAAGGGTTTATCAATTTTGTTGATCCTCTCAAAGAACCAACCCTTAGCTCTGCTGATTTTCTTCATTGGCCTTCTTTTCTTCATTTCATTTACCTCTGCTTCAGTCCTCATCATCTCCCTCCTTCTGCCTGCCCTGGGACTGATCCGCTGCTCCTCCTCCAATTCCACCAGGTGTGTACCCAAGTCCTCGACTCCAGACCTTCCTCTTTTTCAATATAAGCACTGAGGACTACACATCTCCCTCCTAGCACTGCCCTCCCTGTATTCCACAAGTCCCAGCATGCCATGTTCCGGTTCCCATCCCTCCAAAGGCATCCACTGACTTCTCCTGAAATTTCCTCCTTAATCCACTGACCATTCAAGAGTGCACCATTCAACCTCCATACATTTGTGTATTCTCCCCCACCCCCACCTGTTGGCAAGTTCCAACTCAAATCCATCATGACTGGAGAAAGTGTCCTGTACAACTTCAATTTTAAAAATTTATTGAAATCTGACTTATGTCCCAACACATGGTCCATCCTGGAGAAAGATCCATGAGCAACCAAGAAGAATGCACATCTTGCCATTCTAGAGTGGAATGCCCCACAAATGTTATGAGATCCAGCTCATCACCACACTATTAAAACTCTCAGCTTCCCCACCTATTCCCTATCCAGATGTTTTATCCAATGACAAGAGCAGAGTGCTGAAGTCTCCAACCACCATTGTAGAGATGCCCATCTATCCTTCCAGTTTTGCTGGTGTGTGTCTCACGTACCTCTGAGCACCCATGTCAGGTGCATTAACACTCACTACTGTTATTTTTTCTTGGTGACCTGTTGCCCCGCCCCCATTAATATTTAGTAACCTACTTCATCTCCCCCAACAATCCTGCACCCAAAATCTATCTTATCTGATATCAGCATCACCACACCACTCTTCCCTGATTGTTATTAGTGTGTAACATCTTCTTCCAACCTTCTACCCTCAGCCCAACTATGTCCATGCATCCAAGGTGAGCCTCCTGCAGACAACAAATAGGCAGCTCATGTTCTTCTATCCATTCTATCAGTCTATGTCCTTCTATTGAGAGGCTGAATCCATCAAAACCCAGTGCCACCACTTTATAGCACCACTCACTTCATCCATCTTATCCTTTGGCTTCCTGTTGTCATATCTAACCATTGTCTGTCCTCCAACCCTCTCAACCTCTCCCATCAATGTTCTTAGTTTCTACACTTTTCTCCAGGGCCCTCCTTCATCCCTTCCCATTAGGCTTAATATCTCTTATAGATTCACTCTCTTGGTAACACACTCTCCCAGTTTCTGTCTGTAAAAACCCCAAACCCACTTTCATTTCTGAAAGATAGCTCTGCCAGATAAAGAATTCTTGGCTGATAGTCCCTCCCATTCAGTATCCTAAATGCATTTTACCACTGCTTCTTGCCTCCATGGCCTCTGAAGAGAGATCAGCACCCAGCCCCATTAAGGCTCCCCTGAAAGTAGTATACTGCCCCTCTCCTGCTGCTTTCAAAATCTGTTCTCCATCCTTGGCCTTTGACAATCTTAACAGCAGATGTTTGGAGTAGATCCATTAGGATTTATTCTGCTCGGGGTATGCCATCCCTTCCAAACATTTACACCCATGTCCTTCACAAGGGCTGGAAAATCCTCAGTCAGTACTTTCCTCCACTGTCTTCTCCTTCTGGGACATCCACAATGTGCATGACTGTAAACTTCACATCATCATTCAGTTTCCTGAGACCCTGTACTCTTGTACTCTCCTGTCTCCTTTCCTATTCCCCTCAATTCAACTGTCCTATCCTCAAATTCACTTACTTGTTTCTCTAACATTTCAAATCTGCTGTTCTATGCCTCCAATGCACTTCCAATCTCATCCACTATGTCCTTCATTCCCACAAGCTCTGCCACTCCTTCTTGCAGGCCTTCAAATTACCCCCATGCTCAGCATCACTTCAATATCCTTTATCTCTTCAGTCATACACTTCCTCATCTCCCCAAATTGATCAAAGAGGTTTGCATGAACATTACCCATTAGTTGTCCCAAATCCTGAGTCTCATCTAGACTCTTGGCCCATTCTTTTGAGTGGACCACATCCTCCTGCCTCCCAGCACGGGTTGCTATCCCTTGCTGATACCTAGGCATCTGCGTATGTTGATTTTGTCCCAATGATCAGCCTCTCTTTCCTGCCTAACAAGTCAACTTCACAGCTCCTCCCTGACCTTTAATTTATTTTTTCCCCAAACTTTTAATATTTCCCTGCCCAAGCAGTCAAAACTATGGCATGGAGCTGCTACTGGGGCCCCACTAGGTCCACCATGCCTGAGAAAGAATTGGCAAACACCAATCTATCTTCCCTTACTTTCCTGGCTGGCCAGCAAATGGTCCTCCTCCACAAACCCTTCCACAGAGATAAATCCCTCAATTTCCACCACCCCTTCTGAGCCAGTAAATTTTTAAAAACATAGTTCTAGTTAGGTAGATGGTACTAGCCTTTGGGGGAGGATGGCCATAGCTTGGCTTCTATTCTCCTCTGTTATCTAATTAGTGCTGTGTGTAGGTCAGTTACTCAAGAAAGTAAACTGTGGGAATGAAATTTAAGAAGCAGGAAGTTAACTGGGAAGTTCTCTTAGGACTACCATTTGTAGAGGGGAAGGAAGCAACGTGGTTCAGAGAAAGAATTGCAGCCATGATATAGCTACAAAAAAGACCTCAGCTCCCAGGGAGCACTGAAGCTGTGGTGACATTTCAAAGTTGTCTCATGTTGGGCAAGGGGCTTGGATCTTTTTACCATCATCACTCTGTCATTGAAAATGGTTACCTCTTTCATGGGGGATGGAGGGGTTCTTGTCATTGGGCAAAGGGGCTCTATTCAGTTGAGAGCAGTTCCTAGATGGCTGAGAGTTGAATACTATCCACCAGCAGAAATCTCAGCAGCCTGGGGCAATAAATTCTTCATTCCTGAAGGAGAAGCCATGCAGAGAAGCATAGCATCCATGGAATCCATGTTTGTCTGGATAAATTAAGGGAATTGTAAGAGTGCAGTATATCCTGGTGCCAAGGTAGACTTAACATAATCAATATCTGCTTTAGAACCATGTCTCTTTTACAAGAACAATAGTTAGAGATGGTCTTCAAAATAGCAATAAAATGAAATGTCTTCATAAAACTTGAGACATTATCATTTCAGATTCCAGGTATATGAAAGAACTTTTCAGGAAATAAAAAGGTGCTTTATGAATATAGCAGGTAGTAAATTACCAAGGGAAACGACTTTTTTTCATTTTTGTTTAAAATCCTTGTGGCTCCTGCATTTGTAGGGCAGTTTTCCATATGAAAGTTTATCGATTCTTAGGTCTATATTGCTTTATATTGAGCAAATTTGTCAATTTTCTAGTCAATAATGATATGGTGATGACACCTGAAAAACCAAACAATATAATGACAAAGACCTGAAATAACAACAGATTACCTAAATAGAGCTTTCCTTCTCTTTTTTTCTCACGACTCTGTTCTGTAAAGTGCTTAGGGTCCTGGATTCCTTCTCTCTTGTAATTCCATCATTCCCAGATATTCCTCTCATTTGCATAGTCCATTATGGTTCATTAATAGATTCACTTTCCAGCCAGCAAGAAGGGGAAAAAGGAAAAACATAAATCAGGCCACTTCCTTAAAGGTCATGACTTAGAAGTCATGCAACTCTGCTTCTTTGCACACCCAATTGGCCAGAACTTAGCACATGGCCACATCAAGTTGTAAGAGAGACCGGGAAATGTCACCTTTAACTGGGTAGCCTTGAACCTTGAAATTTCTATCACTTTCAGAGAGGGTAATATATATAAGAGAGAGTGAATGTATCCTTTAGGTCTCTGCCGTATACACTATTCATAATGAAAACTCCAATACCATTTTCAAAATGAACACACATGCAATTTGCAACTTATAATATGATGGTAGTACCATTGTAGGTTCAGAACCCAATCCACTCATTGCATTTTTTAATTAGTAAGATTAGGGTGACTGTTAACAATCTATTATTGTTCAGCTCCAAGTTGCCCTTCTTTGCCCTGCTGGAGGTTCTTCACCATTTTACTCTTCCAGCCAACTGGCACGATGTTAAGTTCCAACAGCAGAGGAGACTGGAGGGAAGCTAGAGGAGGAAGGGGCTCTTCATCCAGACTCCAGTATGCTTTCTCCCAACAGGCTTTTGCAGTAGGTAGCATCTTCTTGAAGGCAGCTTCCCTTGACACTCAGAGGGAAGTCTTTTAAGTGAGTTTTGTGTGGGCACCTCCCCATGAATAGCTTCCTCCCAGCATCTCAGATGGTGGAGTACTAGTAATTCCTGTTGGCCTGACACCTCAGAAAACTTCTTCATCCAGGCAGCCACAGCCATGCCTTCTCTAATGAGTCCAGAACTCTGGGGATGGGATCCTACTTCAAGTTTGTCCCTTCCTTGGGTGCCCTACCTCAGCCCTAGGGATAGAATCTGCTATCCATATATTCTTTAGAATTATCTTGACCTCCTAGAATTATCCAAACCCTACTTACTCTAACCCTTTGTATGGTTAATACATTTTTATTTTATGCATTCTCTGTGGAATTCACTAAATAGATTCTGCCTCCTGGTTGGATCTTGTCTGATACAATTAGGAATGTCAGTCATATTAAGACAGTCAAAGACCTTTAACCATTTCCTTTGTGAGAAGTAAGAGAACATGGGTAGACGTCAGGACAGTTGTGGCCTCCTCCTGTGTCATTTTTGAGGTCTAAAATTAATGTTAATGCTTAGGCATCCTGAGGATTTGGTTGAAATAAATGTTATACAAATCAAACAAGGCAGCAACTAACTGGTTATGCATTAAAACTTTGCGTGTCTGAAAGCACTGAGAATTCGTGGGAATAGAGTTACTGCGGGCACTTAAAAATCTAATCATTGTTGTTCTTTGACATTTTTCATACGTTATCAACATCTGATAAAAATCAAGCCTTTAGAGTTCTTCCAAAAATTGTGTTTCTCCTCCTACACTGTACACTTTACACTTTTAGGAAAGAATATTCTCATTACATAAAAGAAAAATGTTTCATTTTGAAAGGAAAATACATTTGCTTGATGACGCAACAGAGACATACTGTTGTTGGTAGGTTTGTTAGCTGTTCTGTATCCTAAGCCCAGATGGAATCTCCAAAAAACCGTAGCTCTCAAACTTAAGTTCATAATAAGACAGAGTTTTGCTAACTGAGCTTTTAACTAGAATGTAATATGAAAGAATGTTATGGTATCAATTTCTTTTTCGAAAATTACATTTGGTCTAAGAGAATGAGAACTGTTATTTCTGCCTGTAAACATGCAACAAAATTTAGCAAAATTACTATTTAAATCTTCAAAATGGTATATTTGTAATTGTCTCAAAACCTATAATATTTTACACTAGCAATAATCGCTCACTTATATTTTTCAGTAACTTTTGCTTTGCCTTCTATTTCAGTCAGTGTCAAAGCCTGTTTTACTTCAATTTTATATATTTCTAAAACTATCATCCAAATGCAATTTTGCAAATCTTATGAATATGTGACAATATCTGTTGAAAAGTCAAAGATGAGAAAATTTTTTACTTTCATTGAGTCCTGTTTTCACAGGTATTTTTACATAATGAGTCATTTGCATTTTATTACTATTTTTCTATATTTTGGATCAACTTTCCTTTGAGATTCTTAAAAGTTTCCTTTAGGGAAGCGGCTGTGGCTCAATCAGTAGGGCTCCCGCTTACCATATGGGAGGCCCCGGGTTCGGTTCCCGGGGCCTCCTGGTGAGGGCAAGCCCGCCCGTGTGGCGTGGTTAGCTGACCCAGCGAGCACAAGCAGCAAGGGGGGGGATAAATGAATAAATAAATAAAATCTTTAAAAAAAAAAAAAAAAGTTTCCTTTAGTTTTTACCATTCATATTGAACATGCTATCTGCAAACATATGTAAACTCAGATAAATCTTCAACTTTAACCATAATCATATATAGGTATCTGGGAGATTATATTCAAAGAATTTTGGCAATAGGGATAATAATATATGGAGTCAATGAAAAAATTTATTTTTCCAGCATGAAACATGTTTCTTTTTAAATTTTCAAACCATATATAATGCCTAGGAATTCATTATATTCTGAAATTGTTTATCTTCCATATTAGATATTGACTCTCTCTTCAAGTTATTTTTGTTGCATAATTTTCACTTTTGTCATTGAAGTTAATAAGAAAAATAGATATGCAAAAGGTAAAATGAGGGTATGTAATCCTGGGGAAGTGACTTCAAGTGGAAACGCAAAAATCATGAAAAAGATGTTTACAACTAATTATAAATCTCAGTATCTTTGGAGCATTATTGTTTTTGTATGCCACCCTACATTATTTAGCAATAAATAACTTCGTTTTGTGTATTTGCTGAGTGAATGGAAATAGTCCAAATTTAAGCATACTGTTTTTTAAAAAGCAATATTAGACTCTCTCCTAGAAATAGGCTTTCAAGGTACCAAGCCTTAAAACAGTTTTCAATTGGAAAAGTATAAAAATTACTCATTTCAATATTTAAATCTTAAATTGACTACACTGCAAAATTCAGACCAATAGATAGCACTGGATATATGGCAATAATTCCTGTCAAAGGGTAATTTAGACCCACTGCCCAGCTCTAAGTCATGCTACTCTTTCTTCCTGTTGTCACTTTTGGTCTCTTGACCTTGGAATAAGAAAGCTATCACAAAACTGGGCCTGGAATGGTAGCACCAAAGTTTTACTCTGTTTTACTCTGTAAATTCAAATATTCCAAGAACAGCAATTGAGAGCTGAACAGAAATGTGAATGGTATGCATGCATTTATAAGAAGGTTAGTAACAAAACAATTAGTTAGTTAAACTGACTGAATAGATTGTCGCACAATTACAGCTCAGTTTGCAGGCTCAAAGCCTGAAAAGCAGGTGAGAAACATGTTCCAAACAAGAAAAAAGCGTGAGTGAGATAGTACATCTAAGAATACTTAATTGCGTGCAGATTTTGTTGTTGTTGTAATTTGGATGGATTCCAACTTTTCTGAAAGACTTTGCTTACATATTAGCAAATATATAACATATATGACAGAAAGACAGTGGTAACAAATACCAACATATTTTTCTTCTTAAAGCGAAACGTTCAAACTGTTTTAGCTAATGAATATACATGAAAATGTTTCATTCCGCTATATATTTGATTATGTTTTTAAAAACTCTGAAAATAAGAGTTATTATTAGTCAAGATTTTAATGTATACATTACATATATATATATATATTAGTTTTGAAGCTAGTTGGCAGATTATGGTTTGTTGAAAATGGCTGCCATCTCTAAGTCCAAAGTAAATGAAAAGTTCTTCAGTTCTTTATGTGCCAAAGGACCCCTACAGCCTGATTATCTGGAACGCTGAGGAAACAAATCTCAGATTTACTCTAGTTTTATTTTTAGAATTGTGGATTATTTATAATGCATTGTAAATCTGTATTCACAAAGAATAATATAAATGTGTACCCTACATAATAAAGACATTCACTCTTTTAGGCAAAATAACTTCTCACTTACAAAAAAAGCAGAGTATAATCTTTCTTATAAGATCTCATTTCTCTTTACAGCCTTCTATGAATGAAAAACAAATAGCAATGCGACATTGAAAATCAACGCCTGCAAAAAATCTACAGAGACTGTAACACAAAAAGCAGGAGTTAAACATGCATAATAGTTTGGTAAAAGGAGAAAAACAAGCAGCCCTGAACTTACACTGTGTGTCTAGGATAGCCCTGTTGAAGTCGTTTAGAGACCTGGCTTAATAGATGCCTGGAATGTACACAACACAGCTCTTTAGTTTGAAGACACTGGAAGACGAAGCCTTTTCAGGAAAGATAAAACGTTATTTTTTTAATGAAAGGTGCTGACAAGTAAGGAAATTTAAATTGTCAATAAATTCATATCCAAAAGAGCATAAGGTAGTATTTCCATTGAAATTTACCCAGAAGATAGGAGAAGTATCATCAGAAGTGACTTAAAAATAGTGAATGTGCCCAGTAATACGGAACTGAAAGGGGTGAGGGTGGGGGCACAAATTTCTCCCCAAGCCAGGCTTTCTTTCTCTGTTTATATATTTATTAACCACATGCAAACTGTACCCTCCACTTTAACTTGGATAGCTTACATCAATATTATCTCAGTCTTGGTTTGAATCAGTATCAATACTGTGCTCATAATGCTATTGAGAAAGAAAGGGGACCAATCCTTAAGTTTTTTAATCAATAGAGATCCTCCACTATTACAAGGAGATGTTCATTTGAGGTTCATTTTAAGGGCTTTTAAATTTTAGTGCAAAAACATTTGTAAACATCTACTTGCCTAAAATTGTGTTTATTCTTCGCACCTACATTCTACTCTCCAATCTCTAATACACATACATCTAGAGACAAATTTATATAATTCAAATTTAAAATGAAAGATACTTTACACACTATTTTTGTTTGCCTATGATAGACCTGGAATTGTTAATGTTGAAGCTAAAATAAATAAATGAATTCATGATGTTTCGTTTTTTATTTAAGAGGCAGGACACTGTGTCAATTTCCATTTAGTTCCCAGGCAAAACAAATGCTGCAGAGCTGGACATGCAATAATTTATGTTGCCACTGGATGGCAATGACAGCTTTTGTCTCTAAAATGCTCACGGTGCCCTGAATGCAATTTACTGCCACAACCCTTGGTGTTGAGTTTCCTGGGATATCAAAGTGGAAAATACACTGGGGTTCCTATCCAACAAGTCTCACATTACTTTTGGATTTCTTGCCTTCTGGTCTACCCCACTCTAAGGCTGCCAGAATTTCCTTACTTGCAAATGCTTTTTAGGAACTTGATAATATCCAATAGAATGCCAAGTTGGCAAGGAGAAAAGGTAAATGGAGGAAAAAACAAAAAGGCAGAAGAAAAGCACATACAGGGGACTAGATTCCCTTCTACCATTGAATGCTACTACTCTTGCAGAAGACCACAATATCAACAGAAGACCACAATATCAAGAATAAATTTGTTATTTAATTGCCCCTGCCATTTAGCAAAAATATGCCTCACTGCTTTGTAATTTATGGTCTAAATTATTTCTCCTTCCAATGATCTACTCCGCTCTCCCCCACACACAAACATGCATACACACTTCAAATAATTGTTTATAGTTGAAACAATTAACTGATGATGGTGTAATTTTCTAGAGTGAATTGGTTTTAAATTGACAAGGAGAAAAAATATTTTGAAAAAAAATTTTAGATATAGCTAGCTTGATGAAATTTTTACAATGAATTTTTTGTGGAATCAAAATATGTATATATTAGAATTTTAATAAATTCCAAGGTTAATGATTCTTATTAAGGTGTTAGATATTATCATAGCTTAGACCATGCATTATTTTGCTTTTCAGAGAAGGAAAGACTTAAATGTGTACAACTAAGTAAGGGCCTTGTATTCCAAATAGCTTTCCTGGGTTAAATGGTTAAATAGAAGGTAAAGATTTCACATCATCATTTTGATGTGTGGGGTAAAGTGAATATATTAGTAAAGATAAAATAGAAAGAGATGAAAATTAATATATGTATGTGTGTGTATATGTGTGTGTGTGTGTATATATGCAATGTACCAATGCAGATAAACTTAATTCTCCTTATTTTAGGGAACATTACTACTCATTTTTATTCAGTTTATTTATTTATTTATTTATTTATGTATCTATCTATTTATTTTTCCCCACCCCACCCCCATTGTTTGCACTCGCTGTCTGCTGTCTGCTTTCCATGTGCGCTTGTCTTCTTTTTAGGAGGTGCCAGGAACTGAACCTGGGACCTCCCATGTGGGAGGGAGGCACCTAGTTGCTTGAGCCACCTCCACTCTTTTAGTCCTATTTTAATTTATTAAAAACTTTCACTAACACCATATTGTGCATTTCTTAGTGAATAAAGCTTGTTGATTAAACTTTATAATTATTTATATAATTATCTATGGAGAAGAACAATTTATTCTAGAATATCTTTAATAGAAGACTTTTTATTTGTTTCTTAAATTACTTTTATACTCATTTGACAGAATAAGAAATGGTTAAGAACACAAACTCTTGAGCATACTGTAAGATGATTTAGACTTAGCAAGAATGGGAAAAATAAGAATCTTTTCAAATATAAAATTCCAAATAGTTTTATTTTTTATTTTCTTTAGCAACATAGGAATACTAGCTATATAAGAAAATGCTATTCAGTGGTGTGGGAGTATAGATATAAAACATAAATTTACCTCTCTCAATATAAGGTCCATCTAATTTTACGTGATTAGATTTTGTCACTAAATGGAGAGATATAGTTTGTGTGTGTGTGTGTATGTGTGTGTGTATGTATATATAAATGATATATTTGTAGATCTGCAAAAAATAAACTAGGGAAGATCAAGACTTTTTTTAATATTTATTTTTTGTTTGCTTCCCATTTGTAGTACATTCACATACAAGACAACTAAATCAATTAAACATAGTTTGGGGGAAATTTTAATTTAAGAACTATGAAAGGACCAGGGTCTGTTTTTTTCACAATGCTGTTAGATTCTCACTTGCAAGTATGACATAATTCAGTAGCACTTCAAAAACAACATGAACAGATTTACTTTGAGCTCTCAGAGAAGTAGAGTGCTTATAATCCCTAAATTTTAAAAACTTGTTCCACCTTCACAGCCAGGTCTAAGTGAAGAGAGCAAAATTATATGCTATATGCTTTTAACATTATTTTCCAGTTATTTTAAAGCTGAAGTTTTACAGACTAAACTTTGTTAGCATAAAGCTTGCTAAATTTGCAATACTGTATATATATGTGTGTCTGTATGTGTATATAATCGAACAATTCCAGCAAAAATAATTCTCCTTTGGGATCAGCAACTTCCCTTGTGACTGTATAGATTGATTTATTGATCCAAAAACTTGAATAATGTACAAGTGTTCCACTATTTTGTATTTTTCATTCCAAGGATCTCAAGTTTCAACTTCAATTTATTAGGGGAAATTTAGCCAAAGAGTTTTTTATAAGCATTTTAAAAACTGGGCTGACATAATTTCTTAAGACATGGGAAATGAAATCATGACAAAGTGTATACTTGTATACAAACTGTATACTTGTATACCTTAAAACTGAAAGGTAACTTCTTAATTTCTTAGATAAAAAATATATATATTTTCCAATTCCAATGGATGCAAATACTAAATTTTTAAAAACATTATAGATGGAATCTCTTCCTAACTTTAGAATACCTGGTAAGATTTCAAATATCTGGTAAGAAAAAGAAAGTGTGAACCATCATTTTAATTTGTGTATATGCACACATCCTCATATGAGGGGGCACGTGACTTCTAAAACCATCTAACTTGGAAATGAGATATGTGGTTTTATAACCTGGTGTTGGAAACTGTTATGCTCTTGGAGAATAACTAAATTTTACATGGGGTCGTGTTTTCCTTTGCTCTGTATGTTTGCCAATTAATGCCCAACAATGCCAATTACCTTTAAGTCATTTAGTAAGTGGGATATTAAAATTTTTTTAATGGTTACGGAGTCTGTGGCTTGCTCACACACAGCTCCACCTCCCCCAAAATATGACTGTACAAAAAGGACCCACTGGGCCCTCAAAGTTCTTAAAAACCAAGTACAGGTTGTACTTAGCCAAATCTTTTTTATCCTGTGCTTGGTTTTTGTTTGCAATGACAACGATCGCCAGCAAGGTAAAGTAATCGCACTAGATAACGTTTGAAAAGAGTTCTGTTAGAACAGAGAATAAAGCCACTTTCCAGAGGGCTATACTTTTTATTTTGCAGTGTTTATGTTTTTCAACTTTTCATACATAAAAGTATGAGTTCAAATTCTGATGAAAGCAAGTGATAAAAGCCAGGCAAAATAATTCTTAAAGTACTGATATTAGGACATTTTTTGGACATCCATGTAGCATTTATTTTTCAGCCTTCCCAGTCTTCATGATCCCTTAGGCACGGCCAAAGAGAAATTCCCAATCCAATGAAAGACACAGATTCCATAATTTGCACTGTTTTTTACTTTGCCTTCTTAATATTTAGATCAATTGGTAAATATTTGTTCTTAGTTGTTTCCTCATTCTCTGTGTTGAACCTGTCTTCCTGAAAGTCCACTTTCTCCTTAGGTCTCTACACAACATAAATAAAAATGCTTTTAACTAAGGTCATTAAAAAGGTTCACAGACATCTTTTCGTGATTTTAAGAATAGTCAACAACTCAGACCTGGGCACTGATAGGAAGGAGCTGCCAAATGGAAAAGCCTAGATTTTTGACTCCATTTCTTCTATTCCTTTTAAGTTAATACATACCGATAAATTGTTAAAATGCCAGGAAGCAATCAGACATCCAAGGAGAAGAAATGAATCGCCAAGAAGATTGGAAACATAAGAATAGTTGCAAATATAGAAGTATGTGACTAGGGGAAAATATCATGGTGTATGTCTTTTTTTTTTTTTTTTCCAATCTGTGTTCTTAGGCACAAACTAAATAAAACAAGACCAAAACGCTAATAACAAAAACACCTATTAATAAGTATCTATTAATATTAATAAATATGTATTAATTTCCAGATAAATGTATAGATACTTTTTAAGTAGAAATGACCCCATTTAATGAATTATAGATGGAAAATTTTGTGGATTCTATATCTTATATAAACAAGCTTTGTTCAATATAATGAGGGGTAGTAATAAGGAATTGGAAGGAAGAAGCAAAGAAAGGTTCAGGGAGTGAGAATGAAATCTAGTTTAATGTGTAGTTCACTGTATTAAAAGTCCAGAGCAGTTGATTCTGCTTCATTCAAGTGGCATCTTCCTTCATTTGCTCTTATCATTTACCTTAAAATGTACTTTTTAAGTTTCTTATATGATCACTTCCTAAATTGATATATGCAATGATTAAATGCATTTCCATTTTTTCATATCAAATATCTTGCTTAATACATGAATTTTACTAAGATAGGTTGATAAGATTAATCTTTTTTAATTAAGTAGAGATTTGAATAATGTCGTCATACCTTTAATGACCAAGGATACCTTATTTTAGCCACATATGCATGAAAACACATCCAAGAAAACCTTATTGGCAGTTTCAAAAGGTAAATTGTGTTGATTGCAGAGTTAGTATAAGGCATCAACTTACCTAGTTTTGGTCATGGTCTCTCTTTCTTTGAGATAGCACTTTATTAATGTGCTTTATTAATTGTGTTCCACTTTTGAAATGCTGCCTGATATTAGTTATTTCTGCATTGATTTTATCCCACATTTCCATATCCTACTACCAAACTCCTAGATGAAAACTTTCTTGGGATGCAGTTTTTTTTTCTGTTTTATTTCAGCTCTGTATCTTTTAGTTTCTAGTACAATGCCTTAGATACCTATATTCATGCATCCAACAATTATTTACTTTGTACTTATTATATGCCAGGCCCCATGCTAAGAACAGTATCCAAAAACAAAACAGACAAAAATCCTTCCTTTACATTGCATGTAATGTTTAGAAAGCAGCGTCAATGGATTATAAGAACACAGACTCTGCAATCAGAGCTGAGTTCAAAGCCTACCTTAACCTTAACCCTTCTGTGTTGCATAGTCATGCAAGTTATTTCTTAGTTTTAATTAATTAATTTATTGATTATTTAATGTTTTAAAAATGGTGGTTTTTTTTTCCCAAAAAATGCTACTTACAAACTGTTAAGATCACATGTTTAGGTAGAGATGATACATGGCCATTGGGTAAAACATTTATGGCATATCATTTGTTCCATAAAAAAATACTATATGGCATATTAATTGACATTGATTTGCTCAGAGAAAGTTTTATAAGTTTCTTCCTGAGGAACATTTCAATATTTAATTTTGCACTTTGTAAATTTTTGTTGTGTTTATGCTTAAAAGCTCTGTCACTTCTCCGGGAGCATATAAATTGCCATTTACCTTCTCTTCTTTTAAAAAAATTCATTTATTTTACACATTTTACTCATTATTTTACATTAAATTTGCTTTAATTTAAAGTGTAAAATAAGGATCCAATTTAAGAAGTTTTTTTCATGAACCAAATTTCTCCAATATTATTTACCCATTATTATATTTGTTCATATAAAGTTCATAATATATTGGGAACATACAGTAAATTGTATGTCTACTAGGTATACAAATTAAATTGTCACCTGTATTACTTATGTTATTAGTATATGTACAAATTTATTATTTCTTTCAATCTATCACTGTATTTTTTTATTTTCTTTTTTATTCTGAAGCATTTTTACAACCACTTTTTAAGGCAGGTATTCCTATCATGTTAAGCAAATATATTTTTAACTGATATAGATATATATCACAATAGTTTCAGACTCAAACATTCCATTCTTTAATTTTTAGTATTATTAATCTCTTAGTCTACTGAGGTGCATCTTTAAATAAATTTTCAAGGAGTGTATGTCTCTTTGCCCAAATAGTTGTGTTTATTCCCTTAATCTTGACATTTAAGAACTTAACAAAGTATTGTTCTAATTCATTTCATTTCATTTTCTTTTTTTTTTTTTTACCTTTTGTGGGATTCAGTGAATCCTTTAGTTTACTCAGGTAATGACTTCTTTTGTTGTTTTATTTTTGTTGATTGGTTAGTTTTTGCTAAACTCGAGGAAAATATTCTCTTAATGAAGGATCATTTCACGTCACTTGTTTTGATTCATTCCTAATGGATACCGATATTTTATATTTTTTATCTTGTTTTCTTTCTACTATATGATCTCTTAATATATTTTTCCTTCTCCTTTGTATTTTTAGATAGCTGTCATCTTTATTAGTTATTCCATTTTGTACATTGTCACTTATGCTCTTTACTACAGTGGAATTTGATTTTAAGTTTTCTATTGTGATATCCTCAATCCCATATTATTTTTATGTCTTTGTCAACAACATTTATAGCTGAACATTCTTCCTTTTTCTCTTATTTTTCCCAATTTATATTTATATTACAAACTTAAGACAAACTTATTTTTCTTGAAGGAAAATCTGTGTTCATTGTCTCAAGGTTGATATATTTTTCTTTATCCTTAAATGAGATAAATTCTAACATTGTTGAAATTTGTAAATGACATTGTTCCCTTTGATGTAAATAACTTGGTGTAACCAGAAACTCATGATCATTTGAACCAATCTCCCCATTGATTTGTACCTTCCCTAGCCAAATTTCAAGATCAAGCAAACATTTAAATAACTTGGTTCCTATAATATTAGTCAAAATATTGTCTTGCTTCTCGTGTCCTATCTTCTGAAATTTAGAGAGGAATCAGTTCTCGGATAATTTAAAACACTCTTTAAATCCTCATAATGGATTATTTTCAAGGTTTTCTGTAGGCTAAAAAACCTATTCTTTCCTTTATGTCTGTGGGAACAATGTTACATCAACTCAATAATTTTAAGTCCCCTCTCAAGGGAAAGTTGTAGACTTCCGTGGAGAGGAAGTAGAGAGTCGGATAATGACAAGATGAGGAGAGGCCAGTGTAGGTCGACTCTGAAACAAGAACTAAAAACTAAGAGTAACTGCATCATTTCTCACTGGTGCCTTGGACTACAGTCTTTATTGGATGCTATATTGGTGAATGAAATCTCTTTTTTTCCTACTTCCTTTCTGGATTATAGCACTCTTATTTCAGATACTCAGGGATGAGTTACCCTCCAATCATTCGTTAAACTGGCCTATATACTCTTTCAACCCTGGGATTGAAAACCAGTCTATCAGAATTCTTGGTTTCATCTGATGTTATAATTTCTTTTTCTGTGTTTTCGTGGGTATTTCAATGGTCTGGCATGGCTAGGTACCTGTCATCCCAATGGGAAAGTTACACCATGATTCTCTAACGTGAATTTCAAAGTTCCAGTCTTTAATACTAAGTGGTAATGATCTTTACTGCCTATTGATACATTCATTTTAATGATTAAGATTCATTGTGATATTAAAAACTCTCAAATAAGGAAAAATTGAGTGCAAGCACCTTTCAGAAAATTTCATGTGACTTGAATAGCAGATGATATGCTTTTAAAGAAAACTCATAGAAATTAATTTTTCTTGAACTTTGGAGAAGTGTAACTTGAAAGTAAAGTACACTTTTGTTTTAAAATTCATATTTTTACGATGATGGAGCAAATTTTGTGCAACTCTATAGAAAAATATGAAATTCCAATTTAGAATTCCATCATGAAACTACACCATTCTAATTTCTCCATGCCACGGTTTGTTAATATTCCACAAAGTCCCAGGATGCAACTCTAAGACTGCATTCAAATCTATGAACATGAGGCAATCATGCTCAACAGAGTATAACAATAATTATAATAGAGATTAAATAAAAATAATTAGAAAAAGTTCATCTAGTTTTGATGTATTAATTATTCTGACCCTGTTCTATTCAGAGTCTAATTATCTGGTTCAGTGAAAATGCCAAGATTTCTACGACTCATAAAAATTACATTCAAGTAATTATGTCAGCAAACTAAACAGTATTCATTTACCATGCCTTTTTATGCACACATTTGAATATGCTTTTTTAACTGTTTTTGCTCTTTGTTCCTATTCATGGAAAATAATACCTGTAGAGAAATTTGAAAGTCAGTTGCACTCAGAGCATAATGTGCAATTCTTGCTGATATTCTTCTTTTGTAAGACTGCTGTAAGTCTCATATAACCTTTGTTTAAAAAACATGAATTAAAGTTCACTCTTCAGTTGTTTCAAAGAAATCTTTCAAACCTGTAGCTGTAGTTAAAAAGAAATGTTTAAAGCAGCAATACAAAGCAGATCTTCTTAGAAAGTTTCCCACTTTGGTTAAGGCAGAAGCTGACTGATGGTTCCCTGAAGTTACTTCCATCACCTACATTTCCCTTAAAGACATTATGGCATCCCATGAAAAATCTTGAGTTTTGGGGGAAAAAAACTATATATAATATTTTAAATTCTCCATTATAGTGGTGATGTAGTTGAAGACTGCAAATCATAAGATATTTTTTAACCCTTAAGAATTTTTACATCATTATGGCTCAGTTAGGAATGTTTTCATGCTACTAGTTAAGTAAATTCATGCCAGAAAGACATAAAGTTATGCTCTAAGAAGAATTCAGTATCTATTATACTTATTAAAATTTCTTTTACTATTTATAGAAAATATTTAAAAGGCATTTTTAGCAAAAGTTTATTACCAAAAGTATTCATATCATTGCTTAATTTCTCTTTTCGTCCTTCCATAGATAGAGAGACACAAACTTAGTTGAAAACATAAGGTTTGATTATATTCACATTGGGAAGAATATATTAACAGTCATTTTTTGAACTCTTCCTGGGTTTTCTGGTAATAAAAATATATCTATATAAGCACACATTTATATAGTTATAGTCTATTTACAAAAAATTAAAAAAGGAAAAATGTTTTCCTTGAATCCAATATTATCTTTCAAGAATTAAAAATGAGTCCAGAGAGAGGGGGCAAGACAGGGGCAGAGTAAGGAGATCCAAGAGTCAGTTCGTCCTACATTGCAGCTAGCAATCATCCAGAGCTACCTAAATCACCTGTTTAGGGGCCCAGGAGACCAGAAGAGCATCCTGCAACATCCTTGAAAAACAGAAGGAGGAGGCTGCCCACCTGCAGTGAAGATTCCTGAGTAGAGCACTCCATGCCACAGAGGCTGGTGCCCATCTCCCTTGGCGACTCAAGCCACTGCAGAGTGGTTCTTACTGGCTGGAATTGGAAGCTCAATTTCCCAAAAACTGGGGAGGAATAGATGGTCAGGAACCAATTTCAGCTACTTATTAGTGAATTTAGCTAGCTAATGTCCAGTCCCAGGAAAAGCTAAAGTTTGAAACTATCTAAGTTGGAAAGAGTCCGGTAGCTTGCATTTAACTCCACCCTCTGCATGAGGGGAAACGGGGCTGATTGAAAATCACAGTGAAAGTAGGGAGCAGCTTCTTTCCACCCAGGTCGGATAACAGCCCTAGCCTAGACACCAGCCCCACCTATGGCAAGGAAGAAGCTGAAGGAACCTGCATCAGCCTCTCTGGCCAACTGCAGGGGCTTTCAGCCAGCAAGGTCTAGATTGATGGGCAAACCTGTAGATACATCTCCAACCCCAATAAGGTAGGAGGGGGATGATGTTTCCTCAACATCTCTGGGCAACTGCAGGTGCTTTCAGCTCCCATGGCCCAGATTGTGGACACATCTATGGCTCCATCCCTGTCCCTGACAGGGCAGGAGGCGGGATAGCGTGCCCTCACATCTCTAAGCAACTGTAATCACTTTCAGCTTACAAGGACTAGATTGCTGGACAAACCTGTGGATATATCTCTGTCCACAATAGGATAGGAAGGGTGCGGTGTTTCCTCAGCCTCTTCAGGTAACTGCAGGTGCTTTCAGCATGGACAGACTAGAGTATTGGGCACTCCTGTGGTTCCATCCCCAACAATAATGGGGCAAAAGGGACAGTGGCCACTCAGCATCTCTGAGCAATGCAGCTGCTTTCAGCTGTCATGGACAAGACTGTTGAACACATCTCTGATTCCATCCTCACCCCTGAGAGGGCAGGAGGAGGGATAGTGTGCCCTCAGCCTCTATGGGCAACTGCAGCCACTTTTGGTCCACAAAAACTAGATTATTGTTTGGACCAATCCCAACCCCTGACAGAGCAGGAGAGGGGATAGTGCTCCTTCACCCTCTCTGGGCGACTGCAGTTGCTCTCGGCCTGCATGGACTAGATTGCTGGGCACACTGGAAGCTCCACTCCCACCCCTGGGAGAGGAGGGTGGTGGTGCTTCATTGATCTACCTGGGTAACTGCAGCAAGTTTTGACTCACATGGCTTAGTTTTCTACACATACTTCTAGCTCCATCCCCACCCTAGGCATGGGAGGAAGGGGCATGGAGTTTCATCAGTCTGTCTGAGCAACTACAGATGGTCTTGGACTGCATGGCTTGGATTACTGCACATGGCTGCAGCTCTGTCCTTACCCCTGGCAGAGGAGAAAGGTGGGAGAGGTTTCATCAGTTCCTGGGTCAACAAGGGCAGCCATGGCTTACAGTACCAATCATATCCTTGGCTCCTATTCGATAATGAGCAAGGCAGAAAGGGCAAGAAACAGATGAGCTGAAAAAAAAATTCAAAATGGCTGAACACGAGCCACTATAAGGTTCCAAATTATGTTGAACTAAATATCAAAGAGGGGTTGTAGCACAAAGCCAATCAAACAGAAAGTCTTAGACTAAAGAGAGAAAAGGGGCCAAGAATAAATACATCTCATAAATCAGATCTTTCTCCAGGATAGACCACATAATTGGGTCACAAAACAGATATGATATCAGTAAATTTTAAAAGATGGAAATTATACAAAGCACTTTCTCTTCATAATGAAATAAAGCTGGAAATCAACAACAGGCAGAAAAAGGAAAAATTCACAAATATATGGAGATTAACACACTCTTAAATAATCAGTGGGTCAAGGAAGAAATTTTGAAAGAAATCAATAAATATCTCGAGATATTTATCTCAAGCTGGAGGAACTAGAAAAAGAACAGCAAAATATTCCCAAAGTAAGCAGAAGGAATGAAATAACAACGATCAGAGAAGAAATAAATGAAATTGAGGACAAAAAAATCAATAGAATTAACAAAACCAAAAAGCTGGTTCTTTGAGAGGATTAACAAATTTGGCAAGCCCTTAGCTAGACTGACAAAGAAAAATGTACAAATAAATAAAATCAGGAATGAAAATGGGAACATTACTACTGACCCCACAGAAATAAAAGAGATCATAAAAGGGTAATATGAACAATCATACTCCAACAAACTACACAATATAGATAAAATGAAAAATTTCCTATGAACAGCCTATACTGACCCTAGTAGAAATAGATGGCCTCAACAAACAAATCAAAAGCAAAAGTACTGAAACAGTCTTCAAACAACTCCCTAAAATAAAAAGTCCAGGACCAGATGGCTTCACAAGTGAATTCTACCAGGCATTCAAAGAAGATTTAATACCAATCTTACTCAAACACTTTAAAAAATTTGAACTGTAAGGAACACTACCAAACTCATTCTATTAAGCCATATCACCCTATTACTAAAGCCAGATAAAGATAATATGATAAAAGAAAATTACAGACACACTTCCCTAATGAATATGAATGCAAAAATCCTCAATAAAATAATTTTTAATCGATTACAACAATACATTAGAAGAATTATTCATCATGATCATGCGGGTTTTATCCCAGGCATGCAAGGGTGGTTCAACACAGGAAAATCAATCAGTGTAATACACCGCATTAATAAATCAAAGAAGAAGAAAAAAACAAAATAAAAAAATAACAATAAATTAAATCAAAGAAGAAAAATAACATGATCCTATCAATTGATGCAAAAAAGGCATTTGACAAAATCCAGCATCCTTTTTTGATTAAAAAACACTCCAAAAGATAGGAATAAAAGGAAACCTTCTCAACATGATAAAGGACATACATGAAAATCCCACAATTAACATTGTACTCAATGGTGAAAGACTGAAAGCTTTCCCATGAAAACTGGGAAAAAGACAAGGATGCCCACCGTTACCACTGTTGTTCAATATAGTGCTAGAGGTTCTAACTAGATCTATCAGGCAATAATACAAGATAAAAGGCATGCAAATTGGAAAGGAAGAAGTAAAACTTTCACTATTTGCAGATGATGTGATCCTGTACCTAGAGGATAAGAAACAAACAAACAAACAAACAAAAACAAAAAAATCATACTACAACAAAGCTACTAGACCTAATAAACAAATTCAGCAGAGTGGCAGTATACAGGATTAATACATAAAAATCGGTAGTGTTTCTATACCCTAGTAGTGCAATCTGAGGAGGAAGTAAGGAAAAAATTTGCACTTAAGCAACTAACTATTTAGTAATAAACTTAACTAAGTACACAAAGGACTTATATTCAGAAAACTACAATGCATTGTTAAAAGAAATCAAAAAGACCTAGGTAAATGGAAGAACATTCTGTATTCATGGATAAGAAGACTAAATATCATTAAGATGTCTATTCTACCCAAATTAATATACAGATTCAATGCAATCCCTATAAAAATTCCAAAAGCCTTTCATAAAGAAATGGAAAATTCAATTATCAAATTTATTTAGAAAGGTAAGGGGCCCCAAATAGCCAGAAACATCTTAAAAAGGAAGAACAAAGTTGGAGGACTCTCACATCCAGACTTTAAATAATATTACTTAGCTACAGTGGTAAAAACAGCATGGTACTGGCATAAAGATAGACATATAGACTAATAAAACCAAATTCATGTTTCAGAAGCAAATCCTCATATCTATGGTCCAGTGCTTTTTGACAAAGCTGTAAAACCTACCCAGCTGTGTCAGAACAGTTTATTCAAAAAATGGTGCTGGAAGAACTGTATATCCATAACCAAAAGAAAGAAAAAGGACCTCTTTTTCACTCCTTGTAGAAAAATAAAAAATGGATCAAGGACCTCAATATAAAAGCTACAAACATAAAACTCCTAGATGAAAGTGTATAATAACATCTTCAAGATCTTGTGGTAGACAGTAGTTTACTAAAACTTATACCCAAAGCACAATCAATGAAAGAAAAAATGGATAAATGTGATCTCTCAAACTTTTTTGAAACACTTTAGTGCTTCAAAGAACTTTGTCAAGAAGGTGAAAAGACAGCCCACTCAATGGGAGAAAATATTTGGAAACCACATATCCATAAGGGCTTGATTTCCATGCTATATAAAGAGATCATACAACTCAACAAAAAAAGAACAAGCAATCCAATTTAAAAATGGGCAAAATACTTGAACAGACATTTCTCCCAAGAGGAAATACGAATGGTGAAAAGGCACAGGAAAAGATGTTCAATATCACTAGCTATTAAGGAAATGCAAATCAAAATGATAAGATATCATCTCACACAACATAGATGGCCATTATCGAAAAACAGAAAACAGCAAGTGCTGGAGAGTATGTGGAGTAATAGGAACACTCCTTCACTGTTGGTGGAAATGTAGAATGGTGTAGCCTCTGTGGGAGATAGTTTGGCAGTTCCTCAGGAAGCTAAATATAGAACTGCCATATGACCCAGCAATTCCTCTACTAGGACTATATTGAGGAGAAGTGAAAACTGTGATGCAAACATACATTTGCACACCGATGTTCATAGCGGCACTATTCCCCATTGCCAAAAGATGGAAACAACCCAAGTGTCCATCAGCTGATGAATGGATAAACAAAATGTGGTATATATATATATGATGGAATACTATGCTGCTGTTTGAAGAAATGAAATTGGGACACATGACAATATTGAAGAAACTTGATGACATTATGTGAAGTGAAATAAGGCAGACACAAAAGGACAAATATTGTATGGTCTCACTAATATGAACTAAATACGGAAAATGAACACATGGAGTTGAAACCTAGACTATAGGTTACTAGGAGATAGGATGAGGAATGAGAAGAGATACTGATGTTTAATGTATGTAGAATTTTCAATTATCTTAAATGTAAAAGTGTGGAAATTGATAGAGTTGATGGTAACATGTTATACTGATTATAATTAACATGACTGGTTTATAAACAGGATTGTAGCTGAAAGGGGTAGTCTAGGGATGTAAATATCATTTAAAAGACAGCTAGGGAATAATCTAGGGACTAAATATCCTAGTGAACCTAGAGGTGGATGAGGATTGTGGTTAATAATACAAATACAAGAATGTTCTTCTATGAACTAGAACAAATGTACATAACTATTACAAGGTAGTAAGAATATAGTGATGCATGGGAAAAATACAATTAATGTAACTTATGGACTATATTTAACAAAATCAATGCTAAGTGTCAGTAATAGGGAGGTATAGGATTTTTTCTTTTGGACTAAAGAAAACATTCAAAAGTTTACTGGGGCTATGACTGCACAACTCTGTGATGAAAGTGAGAGCCACTGAGTGTACACTTTGGATAGATCATCCAAGGCATGGGCCTATATAACACAGTGAACCATGTGGTGGAAGATGGACTGTAATCAACTGTACAAATATGAGAGTGTTCTCTCATGAACTATAATAAATGTACAACACTAATGTACAGTTTTAATAATAGGGGGTGTATGGAAAAATATACCAAGTGCTTGCTATGGACATAGTTAGTTGTAACAGTCTTATCATGTTCTTTCATAATCTGCAACAAATGTTCCATAAAAATGTAAGGTGTTGGTGAAGGGGTGATGTGTGGGAATTCTGCACGTTGTGCATGATTATTTTGTAAGCTCACAACTTCTCTAATAAAAAATATATATATACATATTAAAAAAGAGTCCAAACTTTATTCAAGTTGGTGAGGGTGGGAGGGAAGTAGAGTAGAATCAAGAAGTGATATTAAAATGGCTGGAGCTGAAATGGGACAAAGATGAGAAAAAGAAATTTGAAAAATTGAAATAAATTTCCATGCCCATCATGGCTCTGTATTCTTATAATGCAGATTTCATTGATCTAAAATTGAAGTGAGGCTAGCAATGAGAGTGAGGTGGAGAGGAGTGTTCCTAGGGATGTGATTATTCTGCTTTACACTCCATAGAAATAGTTTTGCCAGGACCTCCACAAATGAGTTTTCTTAGTCTCCACTTTTGAGAAAACTAGTTTTAGGTGTTGGTCAAACATAATGATTATTCTGAGAACCATAAAACTTTGCCAAGAAAATATGCTTTTTTGATTTGTCATTTGTATTCAGTACCTGAAATACCAGACACTGGAACTAAATCACTAACATGTTATAGGCAGAAGCCTGCACCCAGGTTGTATGTAAAAGAAACTTGAACTTTCTCACACATTCCTGCAATCATTTATACAGAAGGAGAATACAAAGTATGTCACACACACCCCAAAAATAATGGGAGGGTTAAGAGAAACTAGTTTTTATGTGTTTTGTCATATTGAGTGTCTGATTTTGATATGTGCTAAGCAGACTCCTTGAGCATATGGCTCCTATTTCCTATTGTTGAGACATAGAAAATAAAATATGTAATAGGAATAAATGCAGGGAATGTCTTAGTTTGACAGAGTTGCTATGAAAAATACCACACACTAGTTGGCTTAAACAACAGGAATTTATTGGCTTACAGTTTGGAGGCTGAAGTCTAACATCCAGGTTGGATCCTGCTTTCTCTGTAGCATGCTGGTCGTGGCAGCCATCCATCCAGAACTCAATCTCTGCCTCTGTCACAGGGTGTATTAGTCAGCCAAAGGGGTGCTGATGCCAAATACCAGAAATCTGTTGGCTTTTATAAAGGGCATTTATTTGGGGATAGAAGCTTACAGTTACCAGGCCACAAAGTGTAAATTACTTCCCTCACCAAAGCCTGTTGCCATGTGTTGGAGCAAGATGGCTGCCGATGTCTGCAAGGGTTCAGGCTTCCTCTTCCTCTTAAGGCTCTGTGGTCCCAGCTTCTTCCAAAATCAATTGTAGGCTGGGATAAGTCTCATCTCTCTCCTGGGGCTCATTTCTCTCCAGGCTTAGCTGCTCTGCTCTCTCCACAAGGCTGGCTGTAAACTCTCAGGTGAACATCTTGTCTCTCTTCCTGGGGCCTCTGCCGTGTCTAATGGAGCCTTCTCACATATCTGCTTCTCTGTGTATTTACTTCCCAGGCCTCCAGCATTAAAATTCTAACTTTCTCCTCTGCGTTGTCATTTTCTTTGTGAGCTCCCACCCACCAAGGGGGCTGGGTCTTGGCATCCTACTGACGTGGCCCAATCAAAGCCCTAGTCATAATTTAATCAAGTAAAAGTGAAACCTCTGAATTCACTACAATCTAAGGGTATCACTAGCCCAGAGAAACAGACCAGTTTACAAACAATATCAGTATTCCTTTCTGGAATTCATGAATAATATCAAACTGCCACACATGGCCATCTTTCTCTCTCTGCTTCCTCCTGTGGCTTGTACTTCCATATCCAAATTACCTCTGCTTATAAGGCTTCCAGTCATATTGGATTAAGGCCCACCCTGATTCAATTTGACCTCATCTTAATAAGGTCTTTGAATATCCTATTTATAAAAAAAATTCATACCCACAAGCCTAGCGGTTAGGACATGAACATGTCTTCATGAGAGACAGATTCCAATCCCCAATACTCTCTGAATGCATGGCCCTTGCAGGCAAGATTGTGATGTGGCAACAACGTGTGTCAGACATGTCCATAAGTGTTGGGGATATAAAACTGAGAGAGAACTTGTCCTTCTCCAAATGATTTCCCCTTCTGTGGGTGAGGGAAACACACACATAAACCAACATAATGGATTTAATAATTTTGCAGTGACAAAACTTGAGTGCACACATGTTAGGTAGATTTTACTTCTCTGTAATTGTAATAATTTGGTTTCCTTATTTCTGTCTCATAATGAAATAATTAATTTGAGCAGCTTGAGGCAACTCAGTCTCTTTTTGATAAAACTAAGTCTCTTTAGATTCTATCCTTTCTCTCTACTCTTTCTCCCCTTATCTACAAGATTGATTTGAGCTTTCAGATTGGCTGATATGTGAACAGTGGTTCTCATTCAGGGTGCCTTTGTCCTGCAAGATACATTTGGCAATAACTGAAGAGATTTTTTATTATGACAACTGGGGGAGGGAGTTCTATTGGCATCTAGTAAGTGGGTAGAGGAAGAAGTACTGGAATCATTCTTTTTTGTTGTTGTTGTTAGGCCAGTAAAAAGAATTTATTGGGAAATGGGGGAAAGGAAGAGAGTTTGCTGAGAAATGGGAGAGAATGACAGAAATACGTACCGAGATTTGTTGTGGGCTCCTCTAGGCAGAGAGAGCAAGCTCTGCCTTGTATGATAACCTTTTAAACTATTAATTATTCCTCCTCTTGCTAATGCTAAGGGGAGGGGCTCCAGGTGCTATTGGTTGCCCCACCAATGGTGGGGGGGGAGGCCAATGGTAAGGCCTGTTTGGAATACCCAGAGACAAGGGGAGGTCCCAGAAAGAGAAACTGGGACCTCAAGGTTAAACTCAAGGTCTCAGTGAGATCTTGCAACCATGTTATCTGTCGGCCATGTTTGGCTAATCTTCTACTTTCCCTGGCTAAACTGCTTCAACTCCACCCTCAGAGAGTTCACACCCTTATTCTTAAGGGGTGCTTAGAGGTGATGGTCATTCTTCTGTAGTTACTTCCTGATGGTTAGAGCAGTAGTCTCTGCCTGACAGGGCATAAACCTCTCTGGCTATTCTATTGTGGTTGAGGAAAGATGGAACCAACATTGTGGTTGGAACTGGCTGAAATCCCCACATGACTAATATCTTGTCCTGGAAGGCACTGATTCTGGAAGAAATTAACTTAGCTAGAATTTTGAAGATCTAAGGCCCCACTAAAAAGATAATGAAGATGGTGGTAAGTGGGCCCAAAAAGGGAGCCAGCTATGACATACTAGACCACGAGAGTGAGAAAGGCCAGGTGCCTTCAGAGGCTGCATCCTCCCAAAGATGATGGGATACAGCACTCTTCCTTGAGTGTTGGTTTTTTTTTTATGCTGTTGGTTAATTCTAGGGAGGGATTATGGTAGACTTGTTGGGTTTGGGTATAAACTCTAACCCCAGTTTCCACAGCAGTGCTTATGCTTAAGACAGCTAGGAGAGGTGTGAAGAGAGGCACTGCTCTAGACATAAACTGACAAAGACAGTATAGGCAACAACAAGACAGGCATATGACAAGTAAAATAAAGACAGTACTTAAGAGCCATTCTTTTGTCTTTTAGGTACATTCATTAATTACATCAGAAAATGAATTAAATTTGCCAGGACTTTTAACATGCTCGATATCCTTCTGTGTATGATTTAGAATAGAAGAGATAAAGGTACAGTACCTAATACTAATTAATGCACTAATCAATGCATAAGTTTCTCTTTAAGCTGTAGTTAATAGATCTAAGCTCCAGGTTTCAATACCATATATTATCTCTCCATGGTAGCAGGCCATAATGCCAATTGTGTTTAAGTTCTACTGACATCACTCTGGTATTCATTGCTCCACTTGGTATGCCCTCCACACAGCCAGCATGCTACGGTACCACTGACTCTAGAGTAAACATTCTTTTAAAACCTAGTGCAGCCTTCATGGAAAAAAATCCTCCATCCCAAAATGTCAATACTACCAAGGTTGAAAAATCCCAATGTAGGATGGCTATATGCCTGGTTTTTTTTTTTTTTTTTTTTTTTTTTTGGAGGAGTCCTGATTCACACCTATAATCCTAGTGTAATTATTAATAGTGTCATCTTTCACTCTCAAAAATTTTATGATCTATGGTTATGCTACTTATCTGTCTTCCTGGAATTGGGGTTAATTCCTGGTCTGAATGCTTACTCTGTCCACTTTGACTTTGGTGGAGGTAGAACTGAATGCTGATTTCTCCTTATTATGGTACCACATCCTTCTGGGGTATGCAAAATGCCACAAGGCTGCTTTGAGGTCCACTTCCCCTGCACCTCGCTCAGCTTGTCCACTGATATGCTCCACATGGGATATCTCAGAACCATTTCTAATGGCACTGGAAAGATTGGGGACATGGCCCTCACAACTCCAGGGTCTCTCCCCACCCCTCCAATTTGTTGATTGGGCCCTATCTTGCCAGTGGCAGACTGCTACCTGGAATTTGACCTAGTGGATGGAGACTCGCTCAAGACCTGCCTACTCTAAGCTCTAGCAACACCCCCTTTCAGTCTTTTGCCTTCACTCAAGGAGAAACTCTTTACAAATTTGGAGCCAGAAACATCTTTCAACAGTCAAGTGTAGCGATTAAGACTACAGAGAGAGACTTCTTGATTTCAAATCTTCCTCTCACTAATTCTGTGATCTTGGGCAAATTACTGAACTCCACTTATCTGTAATATGAGGGGAAATGGCCCTTGTATAGTAGATTATTGTGGTATGAAATAAGTGAATATATGTAAAGCCTTAGAAAAGCACTTAACAAATAGTACTATGCATGTTTTAACTACAAAATAACAATATTTCATATCAAAAGGTTACTTTTGGGAGCGGATGTGGCTCAGGTGGTTGAGTGCCTGCCTCCCACCTATGAGGTCCCAGGTTTAATCCCCAGTCTCCATTACCTAAAAAAAAAAAAAAAAAAAAGTTTACTATTCATTATTATTATTTCCTAATTAGTGATAATTAAGAGAAGATATATAATTCTCCACAAGTCAGAGAACTAATAAGTTAGTCAGTAAAAACCTGGAGACTCTGCCCTAAAGTCTCTAGGTGTGGCTCTTGGTACACAAGCAAATAATTTAGAAGTTCACGATTTTTTTTTCTCTATTAAATGTTCAGTGCTTACAAATGAAAAGTGTTTTCGATTTCTGATCAATATCTTTATTATGTATTTAAAAACTTATTTGGAAGGTCAGTTGGCTTTTATTGTCCACCTTTTCCCTAAGGTAGGGAATGATACTGGCTCAGTTACAAGAAATATACAAAAAGAAAAACCCCAGCTTAAAAATTATATATTTTCTTGTATAAATTTGTTTAATGTAGAAATTTGATGATAGAGAAAGTGTACTTTTCATAGCTATCAACAAAAGAAAGGCCTGCCCTTCTTGAAATATCACATGAATTGCAGGACTTATGCATGAAAGATTTAGGGACTTTCACATGCAGAATATCACTGCATCTTACCATCTTGTAGAGTAGACATTATTTCCATTATGAAGACAGTGAAACTGATTCTCAGAGAAGGTAGATAATTCTCCCCAAGTCAGAGAAGTACTGAGTGAGTAGTAACAGGAAAAAATTTAAACTCTTGTTTCTGAGCCTCAGTGATGTTTCCCACACCATAACTGCCTCCTATTTATCTTCTATTTGACTGCCAGTTCACTTCTATTCTATGCATTTTCTCCTCCTCTGATCATTAATAGCTTTCATCCTAGGGGTCATTCATTTCAGAATTTTGAAATTTAATCATGCCCCGTTTTATATGGTTTTATATTGTCATCTCAAAGTTTTCTCTTGGTATGTCTTGATTCTAGGTATGAGGAGTTTATGAGTTTGTTTGTTTTAATGGTTGGGATATATCTAATAATAACATTGTTTCTAGCCCCTATAACAGTGGGAGTTGAAAAAAATTTCATTGCCATAATTTACTATGGTTGTTATAAGCAGGACAAGGAGAGGTATTTTTGGTGCCGTATATGTATTTGCTGTCTCAAGTTTAGAACATGGAAGCCCTGTAGACCTCAGCACCTATTGACCTGTGTATCTTTATTAACTACACGGCCAGATCCACAGCCTACCATGTACATATGCATTTCTGAAGGAATTATTATTCTAAGGCAAAATTCATAATGATAAAGTTGAAGGAAAAGACACTAAGATACAAAAACGCTGAATACCACTATTTAAAACAATGCATTAGTTCTGGCCCAAAATTTCAGGGGTAAAAGGCCATACAAAAACTTTTCATAGAAAAATTACCTTTCATCTGTATTTACCCCCTAGATAGTTTGGTTTTCGTAACTTCTGTAAGGAAGAGTGAAAGGCAAGCAAGATAAAAGTATCACTAATAGGATAACACAGTTTGCTTACCTCAAAAGAGTTAGCAAAGGTAGTTGAATTAATTTAATTTTTACAGATCACTGTTTTAACATGAAAGTGCACATCTGACTCGTGTAGAAAGAGGTAAATAATTTTGCTCAGCTTTCTGCCAAATGAGTGGAGGAGAAGCACAAACTATTTTATATAAGAAGAGTAGATTTAAGAAAAACATTGGGGAATTTCAAAACAATATACACTATGATAATGAGTATTCCAAATGTGAGAGAGTAGGAAATAGTAAAGGTGTAATTTGCTTCAATGAGGAGAAAATTATAGGATTTTGTTTCTACACTAAAATCTCTAGAAGCATTGACCATCTCAACATTGAAAACCAAAAGTAAATATATTTCATATGTGCATAAATACATACTTTCAGAGTCACACTTTTATTGTGCTTGGGATATATCTTTGCTGTTGTAATGATGAAAATATCTCTCGAGAAAAAATGAAAAAGTAAAGCAAATGACTTTCTAAAAACCTTTAAAAGAGAGATTTTGTTAATATTCTCAGTAAATACAGTTCACTTTATATGAACACATAAAAATTCTACAAGTAAATGGATATTTCTCAACAAAGAAATAAAGTATCTTAACATTTGGTATGTAAGAAGGCAGGAGTGTAACAAAGAATAAAGATATCAGAAGTTTAAAAAAATCTGGATTTATTAAATAAAGCAATTAGATAACAAAGGGGTTAAACTAGAATTGGAGTCTTTGCATCTCTAAATTTTAGGGGACATCTTGTGAAATGTTTGTCTTTCCACATGTTTAGGTCTTAGATCCCTCACCTAAAAATATTAATGTCTTTTACCAGATGATTTTTAAGCTCTCTTCATGCTCTTTATTATAACATTATATTACATTAATTTGAGTATATATGTTAGACATCATGAAAACCACATAAACAAAGATCTCTCTCAGTAAGACAGTGAGGTGTCTCTCGGCAATTATACAAATACTTGACTCTGCATCTCTGTTAAGATGCAGGTGAAATTTATAAGCTAGTTGAATTGACATTATCCTATCTCATTTCTTCCAAAGCAACTCATTTTGATTCCATAAAATGATAAAAACAACTTAAAATATTTTTATGGATAGTTCTTTTCTGAGTTGAACATCATTCCCAGTAAATATGTGTCTTGGGAGAGGGGTGAGTCATAGCTATCCATTTCTTTCTGAATACAATCTTTAATAATGTCTTGTCTACAGTTTATTACCTAATCAGACAGAGGCTAATTTGTTAAACTCGGGACTGATCCCAAAGTAGAAATTAATGTTTTAATGTGTTTAGAGATTATAGACCTTTTTCACCTGGAGAAAAAAGATAAAACTCACTCCCATGGGCATATGATTTCTTATAACTTGACTAGGCCACTAATCACAGGATGTGTCTTAAATGCTTGAATAAATTAGCTCAGTTTACCTCTTTCTAATTAATTAATTAAAGCTGCTTGGTTTAGTATTGTTAAAAAAGTTCATACATCTGAAATATCAACAAATTACTAGCAAAAGTATTATATAAAATATTTAAAGTTAGACATTCTTCTCTTACTTTGTGTTTTAAACTAACTACTGAAATAATTTTACCTTGGACATATATGAAAGGAAATGGAGTATGTATTCCCTTTGGTCAATAAAAATATGAAATATGTTAAATAAACAGACAAGTATTAAGTACTCAGTCCTACAACATGCTCAGGAACCACCATCCAGATTAATGGAAACATTTTGCCATATTCACTTTATTCCTTCTTTTCCTACAGATTCAACCAGTACAGCCCCAATTTAAGCACTGGCATCCATATTATTTCCTCCCTCCCAGATGTAACATTTTTTATATTGAAGTTGATGTTTATGTTTTCAATCGATGCTCTTGAATTTATCAGATGTATGTGTCCATAGCATATAGTATTTTGATTTGTTTTCAAAATTTGATACAAAAGAAATCATTGTTATCTGAATGCCTTTTATAATTGCCTCTTGTATTAAGTGCAATGTCTCGGAGGTGCTTACATGTCGATTTATGTACATATGGTTCATTCATTTTAAGTGCTGTAAGAATATGGAACAATTTATTTCTTTATTTAGTCCCCTGTTGATAGAATTTGATTTTCCCTGTTTTCCTTCATCATAAACAATTCCGTTGTGAACATAACAACCCATTTCTCATTGCACAGAGGTGCAAATATTTCTTCAGATTAATAGACCTGGTAATAGGATTTCTAAATAACAAATTTGCATCTTTACTTTTATTAGATATTGTCCAATTGGTCTTCAAAATGATTGGCCAATTTCCATTCTCAGGAGTAGTGCCTGAGAGATAGATACAATATTTTTGAACTTGATATTACGTATATGTGATGGATATAAAATAGTATTTTATTCTTTTTTTTTTTAAGTTGTATTTAAGTTTCAGCATGTTTATATTTAGGCCATTTGGTGTCCTTCTTCTCTGAATTGTTTGTTCATATCTTTTTCTCAATTTAAAATTAGGTTGTTGGTCTTTTTATTACTAATTTACAGGATTTCTTCCTACATCCTTTGTCTGTCAAATGTGTGGCAATTGTATTCTTCAATGTTGTAAATTTTTAAACTACACTCACTTTTAGCAATAGGAAAGTTTTAATTTAATGTATTCAAATTTATCAATATATCCTTTATTGGTTGCAGTTTTTTTCTGGTTTAAGAATGTCTTCTCTACCCTAATATCATAAACATATTTTCTAATAATTTTGTTTTTGTTTTTTTATAGTTAGATCATTCACCCACATGAAATTTATTTTTATGTATTATAGGTCAATATCTAATTGTGATTTTTCACAGGGATGGACTACTTCCCAAACCTCATGAATAATATTAGCCATTCTTTTCTGACTGATGTTTAAAGTCATCACTATTTATGCTAAGTTCCCTCATGTGACCAGACCTCTCTTTGGGCTTTATATTGCATTGTATACTCTTTTTTATAATACTTTGCTAATACATACTTTTGGAATTACCGTATATTAATAAAAATGCTTGATAGTATGCCTGATCTCTATATATCAAAATTAGAACATACTGAGTTACTATACTTTGAGCCCCGTGCCCCATGAAAGTAGACACATGGTTCATATTTTTAAACACTGAAAAAAGGTATGAAATAAATTCTATTCCACATTATTATAATAAAGCCTTCTTCTTTTTGAAGAATATTTATTGATCTTCTAAGTTTCTGGGATTTACTGATAGGTAAAAACAATGAGAATATATTTGGGAAAAAAGTAAATCTGAAATTCAGAGAATTTGTTTTGCTAGGAAACATAAAATCATTGAAAACTCATCTTCATTCAAACACAAATTTGGCTTCCAAATATTAATTTTTTCTGGACCTAAAGCTATATTTTGTCAACACTTCCTCTGTCACATGATTAAATGATTCAGAAATGAAAAAAAAAAACAAGAAAAAACTGACTAAACTTCCAATACAGGCTTTATAGTTTTATAGCTTATATATAAATGAACATGGTATTAAGCTCTAAAATAGGCAGATTTTAAGTAGATATTACATCCATTATTGGGAAACAGTTACTAGAATAATGAATATTTTGGTAAAATAGAAATTCTTGCTAACAGTTTTCAGCATGTACAGCTTTTTCTTTATTAAAGCCAAGAAAATTTGTCTCCACAACTTCTACAAGCATCATGATTTAGAAACCCTAGTAAATGTTTAGAAAATCAAAATTCTCATCGTGGGTGAGTCAATAATATATTCAACAAGAATTTATTGAGCACTTACCAGGGTGCAAGCACACTAGAAAGTAATAAGGTTGAAAAGAATATAAATCTTGGATGAGAACTAGAAAGAAAGCTTTATGTATAGGAGTGGACGGGATGTGAGTTGTACTTTTAAATTAGGGGATCATGAACTCACTGAGCAGGAGATATGGAATTTTAAAAATTAGATATTGAATAAAGACAAAAAATGAGGGAACAAGCCATGCAGATAGCTGAGGGCAAACTTTCACAGGCAGAGAAAAATACATACGAAGGCCTTTATGGGAGATTGCCTGTTTTATTTGAGGAACCAAGGTAATCAGAGAGCAAGTAGCAGACGAATTCAGAGAGGTAAGGGATGCCTTGGAAAAGGTTTTCTAAGCAACTGTAATAATGTTGGCTTTTACTCTGAGTGAGATGGGAAATCATTGAAGGGCACTGAGTTAAGCAGTGGCATGATATAAATTAATTTTAACAGGATCACTCTGGCTGTGGTTTTAAGAACAGACATAGTGACCAGACACAGGAGAAAGGATACCAGTGATGAAGTTCTCATAATTATGGTGGCTTGAACCATGGTAATATCAGTGGAGTAAAAAGTGGTAAGAATTTTAACATAAAAAAATGTTGATAGAGTAGATGTGGGCTGTAAGTGAAAGGGAAGTGTCAAGAATTACTCAAGCTATGTATATTGTAAAACAAGAAGGACAGGGCTGCCATATATTGAAATGCCTCCTGAATTGTAGGCATTTCAAAGAATTGTCATGTGCCAACCAGAACTAGATATTGAATTATAGTCGATTAAGTGTTTATAATGAGTCAGAAAATTTCTGAACTTTGAGTGAATGGAGACACAGAATGAAAACTCACATCAGAGAAAGTCAGAAGTTTCATGTGGATATCTATTCCTAACAATGTGAGACTAACCTCAAACCCCAACAACTATCAGAAAAACATGAGTAAAAATACATATATAGAGATAGAACAGATATAATTTGTTTGAAGTCATTAGAGAGCTATCAAGGAAATGAAGATACAAAAGGCCAAGTTCTCAAATAATGGTGACCCTACTGCAAGGGCTGCTGTCTAGTTCAAGACATCTTCTGCTTTCAAAGCAGAAGCTGTAAGCTGAATCTCTGAGCAAATGTGATAACCAAATTCTGAGAGCTCAGAAGTGTTTCCAGCAGTCTCACTAAGAAGAGAACAAATAATGGGGTTTAAGGCCTGTCCCAAGAGGGAGGGTCTCATAAAAACTCCTGGAGGTTCAGTTGGATTCTGAAATACTACACCCAAGGATTAAGTTGTGAAATGGGAAAATAACAGCTCCAAGAAGGATTGAAGCTATCTTTGAGTCTTCTTAATTTCTAACAGACTAAGTTGATTTGGGATTGTTAGTGCCCATTGTCTAGCTGCCTACATAAAGTGGAAGTAAATCCTCTGTGAGAAGATAATACATGTCTTACATTATCTCTATATTTTTTATATAAAATATCCAGTATTTGAAAATAACCAAATGTAAGAGAAGATGAAACTTGAAAAAACACAGAAACAAGAGACAAAAGAAACAAATTCACAGGAAGTCCAGATAATAGAGTTATCACATGCAGGCATTAAAATGACAGGGATTCATATGTTTAAGATCATAAATGGTAAAATGCAGAGTTCACTCTCAAAAATAAGCAAATAGAATTTCTAGAAAAATCTGTAACTGGCATTAACTCATCAGATGGGTCTGACCCCAAAAATGATAAGTAGAAGAAAGAATTAGTGGACTGTCAGTAACTTATCTTCTGATAGATCAAGAGAAAATATCCAGGATGAAGAACAGTAAGACAAAGCAATACAAAAAAAAAAAAAAAAGGATAAGAGACAATGTGATATGGTACAAAGGCTTATCATACATAAAACTGGCATCATAAACGGAGAGAAGAAAGAAAATGCTGTGGAATGACATTTGAAGAGGTAATTGCTATATATTTTCCCAAACCAGAAAATACATTGAGAAATAATCTTGAAGGTCTGCATACATCAAGCAAGAAGTAAAGAAAATCACTTTTAGGTATATTATAGTAAAAAATCAAACAAATAAAAATATAAAAGCAGCCAAAGAATTATTTTTACTTCAGATGAGCAACTATAAGATATATGGCTGACTTTTCAAACAAATTAATAAAAGAAAGAAGACAATGGAATCATGTCTACAAAATGCAAGAAAAATAAAACTGCCCATCTAGAATTCTAAATTTAGCAAACTGTCTTTAAATGAAAATATATACTCAGGAATCCGTTTGGTTAAATCTACCATTTTTTAATATTTTTGAACATGTCTCGTTTTTCTTCTTATATTCTTTCTTTCTTTTAGGTTAATTGAAAATTTCTTTTCCACTTTAAATAATGTAATGACTTTTTAACTGTACCACTTTGCACTACATTTTAATAGTTGTTTCTAGTATTACAATCCTTTCGATCCCCTACCCTTAATTTACCACAGTCTGCTTTGATTAAAAATTCTATCACTTCACATTAAAAATAAGAGCCCTACACTATGCAGTACCATTTACCTCATCCTTTACGTTATTGCTATCATATATATTATATTTAAATATTTTATAAACTTTACAATACTGTTATGGTTTCTGTTTAAAATAACCATTTGCCTTTTTAAACAACCAAGAAAAGAAAAATTACATGCTCTTTGATATTGACCCACCTACTATTGACCAAAAAGAAAAGTTATTTGCCTTTATTTTTGTTGGATAATTTTGTTGGATATAGAATTCATGATTAATCTTTTTTCAGCACTTTATTATGTTGATTTAATGATTTCTGTCCTCTAGTCTTCTCTACTACAGTTCTCTTATAATTTGTTTTCTTTTTTTTATCTTGTTGTTTTTCAGATATTTTCTTCAACTTTGGTTTTCAGTAGTTGTACTAGAATCTGTTTAAGTGTAATTGTGTTTGTATTTATTTTGCTTTGAGTTTGCTGAGCATTTTGGAAATGTATGTTTATGACTGAGAATTTTAATTTAATTTAATTTTTTCTTGAGTTGAGATTCACATAACATAAAATAGCTATTTTAAGGTGAACCATTTGGTGGCATTTAGTATGTTCACAATATTGTGCAACCACCACCTTTACCTAGTTCTAAAATATTTCCATCATTCCAAAATAAAATCCTGTATCCATTAAATAGTTGTGCCCCATTCTTCCCTCCCCTCATCCCCTGACAGCCACCAATTTGCATTCTGATTCCATTAATTTATCTATTCTGGATATTTCAAATAAATGGAATCACACAATATGTGACCTTTTGTGTATGACTTCTTTTACTTAGCATAATGTTTTTGAGGTTCATCCCTGTTGCAGCATGTATCATCTCTTCATTCCATTTTATGGCTGAATAATATCCCATTGTCTATTTATAAAACAATTTATTTATCTATTCATCTGTTTATGGACATTTAGTCTGTTTTCATGTTTTGGCTATTGTGAATTGTGCTGCTATGAATATGTGTGTACGTGTATTTGTTTGATTACCTATTTTCAGTTATTTGTTTATCTACCTAAAAGTGGAATTCCTGGGTCATATAGTAATTCTATTTTTACTTTTTGGTGAACCACCAAACCTGTTATTCACAGTGGCTGAACCATTTTATATTCCCAACATCAACGCATGAGGGCTCTGATTTCTCCACATCTTAGCCAGCACTTATTATTTCCCCTTCTTTTGATTAGAGCTTGCCTCGTAGGCTTGAACTTGCACCTCATTGTGGTTTGGGTTTGTATTTCCCTAATGGCTAATGATGCTGACCATCTTTTCATGTGCTCACTGGCCATTTGCTTATCATATTTGGAGAAATGTCTGTTCAAGTCCTTCACCCATTTTTTAATTGGGCTGTTTGTCTTTTTATTGTTGAGCTGTATGCTTAAGAAATTTTTGATAAATTGTATCTTCAAAAATATTTTCTTCCATATTCTCTTTTTTCTCCTCCTGAGATTCCAAATGCACACATATTAAATATTGTCCAGTAGATAACTTGTTTATTTAGTTTTATAAATCTTTTCTCTTTCACCTTTCTTTAGAATAAATAAGTTTTATCAATGGAAATTATGCAATCTAAAAATTTGTTGACTTTCATTATTGTCTTCAATCTGTTGTTAAGTCTAACAAGCGAGTTTTCACTTCGAATACTGTAATTTTCAATTTGGGGATTTCTACTCGATTCTTTTATATAGATTTCAGTTCTCTGCTGAGATTCCTCATATATTCTATCATTAGAATAATATTTTGCCTATAATACTTTGAACACATCTATACTAGCTGCTTATCAAAGTGACGGGTAGCCAGTGAAGAATAGCTTTACGATTATAAAGAAATTCTTGATTCAGTCAGCAATCTTAAGCTGGGACTAAGCTTCCTATTCCACAGAATGAGAAACATTAATACACACTTTCCCACAAAGGGATACCATAAATAGATTTTCGTTATGTCTAAGATATTTGAACTCCTTTAAGAAAAATACTGTGTAGATAGAAGACATATCTTATAAGTTCAGTCATATATTTCCATCCTCTAAACAGCTTCCACAATGCCCTTTCACTGTTCCATAACTGGTATTTAATGATCATATTATTTGCATTTTAAATTACTTTGCTTGCACTGGATATTTACTCTGATCACAAAAAGTATATTGCCTTGTAAGGGGTATTATGTTGTAGTCATAGTTAACTCGATTAAAAGTTCTTTATCAAATTAGAAAATAAAGAAACTTAGTTAACAATGTTGCATTTATTTTTCATCATACAACAAAATATTAATAAAATTTTCTTTTTTCTTTTGATATTTTCTACCATTGCCCCAAAGCAAAGATTGTACTTTCTTCTTTTAATTATTAAACTATTCTTAAGTATTAAATCAAAGGCAGAGTATTTCTTTGACCATAAACATAGAGATTTTGATAGGGTTATTAGAATTCATCTAGTTCCCATCACTCTGCTATAACAATGCAATACACTCTGTTTATGGTTAGAGTAATAATAATTGTTCTTTTTTCTGCCTAATTTTAATGGCACTCAATTTCACTACTAAACCTTCTATGGGAACATACATGTTTTTGGTTATAAATATAACCAAAATTCCCCTAACTGCAATATCTTGCTAATGCAATTATGATTCCAATGCTCATGAAATCAATCTACCTGTTATGTTTGTATATATTTTATTAGACATTTGAGAGAGGCACTATTACCTTTTCTTTATGAAAGTTTTCTATTGTTGCTATTATAATGTACTTTTCAAAATAGATATTCTTATGAGTATGGAGTAGTTTTAGAAATATTACAAAATAAAGTATTTTTGAAGTGACCTATAAATCATAAATGTATATTGATATTTGGATACATTTTAAAGAATGCTCATTTCAAAAATAGTTAAAGAACAAACAAGCATATGTCAGGCATATTCTTAAGAATATCAAGATAAAGGAAGCCAGAGCTTTTCAATCTCATGACTAATTTTTTCCATTTACAGAGTTAATAAACAAACTAAAATAAATTCAAGTCATAACCTGGAACAGTATTATTTGCACTTTTTAATTAATTTGAGTATGCTTGAAATATATTCTGAAAAGAAATATATGCCATTAGATCAGTAGGGTTCCTATAACTTTACTATTTAATAATAATTTTTATGATTTCATAATACTAAATATAAACATAAGTAATATATTTAGATACAATGTATAAAATATAAATATGGTGCATCATGAAACAATATGATAAAATATAAACCATATTTAGTATAAATGAATATTAAATTTAAATATTTAAATATAATCAATAAAATGATTGATCTGATTTAAGATAAAAATTTTAAACTAGTTCTGTTGTGTGGCATGCCACACAAAATTGTCTTTTTTTTTGTAGACAATGAAACATAATATGTGTTTTCCTATGGTTAGCATATTCCTGAAAGAAGAAAACATGAGACATAGAATCTTTTGAAAATTTGTTACATCTATTCACAAATATAAGCATTCTATTTTGGGGAAAACCATGGAGTACACTTGTTGTGGATGCTTTGGTAAAGTCTGTCCTTCTTAGGTGAAAATATATCTAGTGTGATGACAGCATTTGGGAAGCAGGTAAAATTAGAGACCAGGCCACTAATATAGGCTGCTTGTGATTCATTCATTTTCAAGGGTTAGGGAAAATTTCCATGTGTATAAGTCATAATTACTTCATTTCATTTAAATTACAAATATATTTTTAAAAACATGATGTGCTTTTTTGTTTTTAAAGTCATTTTGCTAGGCATGACAGGGAATCCAAAGTTAGTACTTGTCATCTGGGAGTTTATGATGTTTCCTAGTAGTTATAGAATAAGGCAGAAGTTGATAAGGGTCAGGAAAAAGGTACAGAGTGCCATAGGATTTCTGAGAAGGAATTGGACATATCCATCATAACACTGGAAAAGTGACTTAGAACTGTATTTGGGAAGGGGTTGCTAAATTTTTTAAGGACTTTGTAAACTCATTCAATAGTACTAGGGATTGATTAAACAACGTTTGAGCTGAGAAGTAGCATATTTCCTTGATTAAATTTCAATATTCATTCTCAATGATTTTAATGCTACTAATATCTTTAACTAAACGTTTTAGAAGTATGTTATCCATTGACTTTAATTCTAAACCTATAAAGCTCATAGCAAAAGTATATTACAAATGAAAATGTTGATAACAGAAAGCATTCATTTATGATAAATGGAAAAAATGTTAAATTAATTTTTTTAGTCCAGTGTCTATTCTAATAATAAACAGATAATTAGTGACTACAACAGCAAGGATTTTTAAAAAGTAACCACCTGTAATTTTTTATTGGGGCTAGAAGCCCAGTTCAGGTACATATAATTCATTCCCTTATCCATTATCTAGAGTGTATGACATGGATCCTCAATATCAAATGAAAGTTTGCAATGAAATGCGACATAATTATTTTCATTAATTATAGCACTGGGACCTTAGTGGTTTTCTGTATCAGATATATGATTAAAACAATGTTTTCTATATCATACTGATTCCTTGTAATATAAGTTAAGTCTTATGCGAAAATAATTTCATTGTCAGTATAACTGGCAGAATTTAACATTAAACTTTTTTTTTTACTTCAGACAGAATAAAAATAGTTATTACACATTATAAATTTCAATAAAGTATAAAATATATAGCATTTTAGTAACAGTTAAGCACCGGGATTTTTTTCTGCATAGGTACAACTACATACGCAAATGTGTATGCAAAAATACTCACCAGAAATAGTTTCAGCATAATCTGACATAGAAGTAGAGAAGAATCTAGGGTGTGTTTCTAAGAATTCACTGATGTAGAATGTTGATTCTTACCAAATGGTCTTAAGCTTGCCCTACACTTGTATTGTCACTGCTCAGTCTGAGCTAAAATGATCTTCAGAGGAAGCATGTGGCTACAATTTACGGGCAGATACAGTTCTTGTGATGAAATTAAGGGCAAGTGGAAAGGCACCATCTGGCTCTGCTCTTGCTTTCTGGTTTCCCATCTCTCTTCTTCCAAAAAATTCAAAACAACAACAACCTTGTGCTCCTTTTATGTTGGTAGTTAAAAATATACCGGTGAGACTTCTGGGAAGATGACCTCAGAGCAGGCAGGCAGGGCTCAGCCCTCTCACAAAAACAAAGGAGAAAGGGAAAAGAGCTGTCGGAGGGACCTGCTTTGGGGTACAACAGACCAGGAGAATACTGTGCAACCCCCAGGAGGGTGAGGGAAAGAGAGGCAAAGCACCCAACATGAAAGCTGTGTTACTAAACCCCCATACTAGCTGGGGTAGGCACACATCTCCCAACCTCAAGGCACGCAGCCTGGATAAAACCATGGTCCACTGCAGCTGACTGAGAGGGGGACATCTTCCTTCCTGGGAAGAAGGAGGGTAGGACAGAAGGCAGAGAGTAGTTTCTCTTCAGTGAAATTGGCCAGAAGAGCCTGTTTAAATCTTGGCTCCGGCCAGATCAAGAAGCACCAGCAAGCAGAGGTTTAAACACCTTTGTGGAAAGGCTTTCTGGCAGGTGCCATCTGCTGGTCAGCCTAGAAACTGCAAGGAGAAAAACTGCTTTTATGTCTCTATGAGCCTGAACCACGGGGAGAAAATCTATGCCACATTAGTGAGTCCCTGGTCTGATTTTGATAACTTAAGCTGGGCAATTTTAAAGACTCAAAACAAGGTGAGGTAAAAATCAGAGAAGGGAAAAAAAACAGCAACATTAGGCAAGAGAGAGAAATTGGCCATCAGAGTAAATTCACCAACATAAGCAAATGCTTAGATATCAGCAAAAAGTCACAAGCCATACTAAGAAACAGGAAGAGATGGCTTAGCCAAAGGAACAAATCAAATATTCTGATGAGATACAGGATTTAACAAAACTAATCAATGATAATCACACAAATCTTCTAAATCAATTCAAAGAGTTGAAGAAAAATATGATTAGAGATATATGATATTAAGAAGACACTGGGGGCTCCAATGCAGACCCAGAAGTTGCTCTGGCTTCTGCTGCCTCGGATCCAGGCCAAGCACCCCTGGTCTCGGGCTCTACCACACTGCCTGCCAGCACTGCCATGGAGAACAAATCCAGCCCCACAATGTCAGTAGGGAGACCTGGGGCTGGTGCTGAGGCTGGGGGCACAGGACCCATGGTGGTACACATCAGGGAGCTGGCTGAATGGTGCAGGGTGGGTGAAGGCTGGGCCGGGTAAGGCTCTGATGTCAGCAGGAAGCGTGCCTCCCCTGGCAGGTGCCATGTCTAACTGAATTTATGTACTACTGAGCGCAGCCAACAGAGAGGTGGAACCGATGGTGTCCAGCACACTTCTGGTGGACTTCCTGATGCAGCTGGCAGATTACATACCTACAATCTCAGATGCAGTAACTGGTTGCTATCTGAACTGTGTTGGCTTTGAGGCCTCAGACTTATGCATCACTCAGCTCATCTCCCTAGCTGCCCAGAAATTCATCTCAGATATTGTCAATGATTCCCTACAGCACTGCAAAATGAAAGGCACAGCCTCTGGCAACTCCTGAAGCAAGAGCAAGGACTGCAAGTATACTCTAACCATGGAGGACCTGAGCTCTGCCCTCAGCAAGTATGGCCTCAATGTGAAGAAGCTGCACTATTTCATCTGAGCTACCCAACCTAAATGTACTTGTCCCCATGTCCCCACACCAGCCTCTTTTCATAATAAACTTCACTTTGACAGGGAAAAAAAAAAAAAAAAGATACTGGGTGAGTATAAAGAACAATTTGAAAGCCTGCAAAGAAAAGTAACAGAGCTTATGGGAATGAAAGACACAATGGATGAGATTAAAAAGACATTAGAGGCAAATAACAGCAGATTTAAATTGATCAAAGACAAAATTAGTGATATCAAGCTCAGAGCAACTGAACTGGAAAAGACAGGAGAACAGAAAGAGAATAGAATGGAAAAAATGGAAGAGGACCTTATGGAATTGAATGGTGACACAAAACACACAAACATACACGTTATTGTTGTCCCAGAAGGAGAAGAGAATGAGAAAAGGGCAGAAAGAATATTTGAAGAAATAATGACCAAAAACTTCCCAACTCTTATGAAAGACATAAATACCAATATCCAAGAAGGACAATGTACCCCAAACAGAATAAATCTGAATAAATCTACTCTGAGACACATACTAATCATATTAACAAATATCAGAAATAAAGAAAGCATTCTAAAAGCAGCAAGAGAAATGCAAAGAATCACATACCTGGGCCTCAGTAAGATTGCCAACCTCTCATTAGAAACCTTGGAGGCAAGAAGAAAGTGGTATAATGTATTTAAGATACTGAAAGAGAGGAACTGCCAGCCAAGAATTCTCTATCTGGCAAAACTGTCCTTCAAAAATAAGGGTGAGTTTAAAGTCTTCACTGACTGACAAAAACAGAGAGAGAATGTTACCAAAAGACCAGAACTATAACAGATACTAAAGGGAATGCTGCAGCCTGAAAAGAAAAAACAAGGGTGAGAGATGTGGAGAAAGAATAGAAATGAAGATTATTAGGAAAGGTAAAAAGACAGACAATATTAAGATAAGAAAACAGAAAGCCAAAGGACAAAGTGGATGAAGTAAGTAATGCCTTTACAGTAATAACATTGAATATTAACGGATCGAACTCCCCAATTAAAAGACATAAACTGATAGAATTGATACAAAAATATGAGCCATCAATTTTCTGTCTACAAGACACTCACCTCAGATTTAAGGACATAACTAGGTTGAAAGTGAGAAGTTGGAAAAAGATATTCTATGCAAATAGTAACCAAAATTGACCTGGAGTAGCAATGCTAATATCAAACAAAATAGATTTTAAATGAAAAACTGTTATAAAGGATGAAGAAGGTCATTATATGTTAATAAAAGGGGCAATTCACCAAGAAGAAATAACTATAATAAATATTTATGCAGCTAACCTGGGTGCCCCATGATGCATGAGGCACATACTGGCAAAACTGAAGGAATAAGTAGGCATCTCTACAATAATATTTGGAGACTTCAAAGCACAACTCTCAACATTGGATAGAACATCTGGACAGAAGATAAATAAAGAAAAAGAGAGGTTGAATAATGTGATAAATGAACTAGACCTAACAGACATTGACAGAGCATTACAACCCAAAACAGCAGGATATACAGTCTTTCAAGCACTCATGGATCCTTCTCCAAGATTGACTATATCATGGGTCACAAGACAGGACTCAATAAATTTTAAAAAAATTGAAATTATACAAAAACTTTCTCTGATCATTTCAGAATTAGGCTGAAAATCATTAATGGATGGAAAAGGGAAAATTCATATAGAGATTAAACAACTCACTTTTACATAATCAGTAGGTCAGAGAAGAAATTGCAAGAGAAAAAGACTTAAATAAATGGAAGGACATTCCATGTTCATGGGCTGGAAGACTTAATATCGTTAGTCATTCTACCGAAACTGATTTACAAATTCAACACAATCCCAATAAACATCCCAGCAATGTTTTTTTTTTTACAGAAATGGAAAATCCAAAGATCAAATTTATTTGGAAAGGTTAGGGGTCTTTAACAGCCAAAAATATCTTTAGAAAAAAGAATGAAATTGGAGGACTCTAACTTCCTGAAAGTAAAGCATATTACTTAGCTACAGCAATAATAATAATAATAATAAAACCCGGCATGGTGTTGGCAAAAAGATAGATAGATTGATCAATGGAACCAAACTGAGAACTCAGAAATAGACCCTCACATCTACAGTCAACTGATTTTTGACAAGGCTCTTAAGTTCAACCAGCTGGGCCAGAACAGTCTATCAACAAATGGTGCTGGGAGAACTGGACATCCATCTCCAAAAGAAAGAAAGAGGGCCCCTATCTCACACCATATTTAAAAAATGGACCAAGGACCTTAATATAAAAGCTACAATAATAAAATTCCTAGAAGAAAATGTAGAAAAACATCTTCAAGATCTTGTGGTAGGCAGTAGTTTATTAAAACTTATACCCAAAGCACAAGCAATGAAAGAAAAAATAGATAAAAGGACCTTCTTAAAATTAAGCACTTTTGTTCTTCAAAAGACTTTTCCAAGAAAGTGAAAAGGCAGCCTACTCAATGGGAGAAAGTATTTGGAAACAACATATCTGATAAGGGTTTGATATTCATGTTATATAAAGAGATCATACAGCTCAACCTTAAAAAAACAAGCAACCAAATAAAAAATGGGCAAAAGACTTAAATAGACATTTCTCCCAAGAGGAAATACAAAAGGTCAAAAGCACATGAAAAAACTTTCAACAGCGCTATTAGGGAATGCAGATCAAGGTTACAATAAGATACCCTTTCACTTCTTATAGAATGGTCATTATTAAAAAGAAAAAGAAAATAGAAAACTACAAGAGCTGGAAAGGATATGGAGAAACAGGAATATTCCTTCACTGTTGGTGGAACTATATAGAATGGTACAGCCTCTGTGAAAGACAGTTTGGCAGTACCTCAAGAAGCTGAATATAGAAGTGCCATATGATCTGGCAATTGCATTACCAGGAATATATTCAGAAGAACTGAAAGCAAGGATGTGAACTGACATTTGCACACCGATGTTCATAGCAGCATTTTTCACAATTGTTAAAATATGGAACCAGCCCAACTGTCCATCAACAGAGGAATGGATAAACAAAGTCTGGTATATACACACTATGGAATACTATTCAGCTATAAGAAGAAATGAAATCAGGATCCATATAAAAATATGGATGAATCTAGAGGATATTATATTGAGTGAAATAAGCCAGATACAAAAGGACAAATATTGCATGGTCTCACTAATATGAACTAAATATGATGAGCAAACTCATGGAGTTAAACTCTAGAGCATAGGTTACAGGAAATCGAATGTGGGTTGAGAATAGGAGCTGATGCTTAATGAAGGTAGCATTATTAATAAGGTTCATTGTAGATGTGTAGAAATGAATAGAGTTGAGAGTAACACATTATGGTAACTGTAACTAGCACTGCTGATTTATAAATGTGATTGTGGCTGAAAGGGGTAGTCTGTGCACATATATGTCAATCGAAAGGAAACAAGAATAATCTGGGGAATATATAACTGTGATTTTAGTGTTGAATGAAGATTGTGGTTAATAGCATAAATATAAGAATGCATTTTTTAAACAAAGAGCTAAGAATATGATGATACATGGGAAAATTACAAACAGAAAGTTGTAAACAGTAATATTGTAATATTTTTGCAGCAATGGCAAGTAGATATTATTTCAATACTAAGGGATAACAATAATGGGATGTAAGGGGGTATGGGATTTTTCCTTTAGGAGTAAAATAAATGTTCTAAAATTGACGGAGGTGATGACAGCACAACTCTAATAAAAATGAGAGCAACTGAATGTACACTTTGAATGGACTGCACAAAGCATAGGACTGTGTAACACGGGGAATCCTATGGTGGAAGATGGAATGTGAGTAAAAGAACAATTTGAGAACATTTTCTCCTGAATGATAACAAATATATAATACTAATATAGGGTGTTATTAATTGGGTAGGTTGGGGGAAAATACACCAAATGTAGATATTGGCTATAGTTAGTAGTAATATTTTCATGATGCTCTTTCATAGTTTGGAACAAATGTTTCACAACAATGCAAGGCGGTGGTGGCAGGGATATGTATGGAGCCCTGTATGATGATATGCATGTTTGTTTTGTAAATTCACAACTTTTACTATAGAGTTATTGTTTATGGATGTTCATGTATGAATGATATACTTCAAAAAACTCTATTTTAAAAATACATATTGGTGTATGTCATTGGTTCCCAGTCTGGCTGCATGTAAGAAGCACTTAGAGAGGCTTAAAAATACCATCCCCCACGGCACACCCCATGACACAGGATTTCTGGGCATGGGGCCCCAACATTGCTCTTTCCTTTTATTTCTTATTGAAGCAGCCCAGGTTGTAGAACTGTACAGCCAAGCTTGAGAAGTGCTGGGTTGAGAAGGCTGAGCGAGGAAGTCATTGTTGGAGGTTTGTTGTGGCTGTTATTTTTTAGGTCAGTAAAAAGACTTTATTATGAAATGGGGGGAAAGGTCAGAGCTTGCTGATAAATGGGAGAGAAGGATGGAAATATGCACCGAGATTTGGTGTGGGCTCCTTTAGGCAGAGAGCGCGAGCTCTGCCTTGTGTGGTCACCTTTTTCCTCCTCTTGCTAATGCTAAGGGGAGGGGCCCCAGTTGTTATTGGTTACCCCACCAATGGTGGGGTTCAATGGTGCCGCCTGTTTGGAATATCTGGGACCAAGGGGAGGGCCCAGAAAGAGTTTAATCAGCAATTCTCCAATGAGATGAACAACATATTTAAAAACATCTTTCTCTACTGCTGGCCTTTATTTAGTGCTTTGCCTGCCAGAACTCTAATTGTCATCATGTATATTTGACTATATCATCTGATGGATCATATGCATTAAAGGGTAATGAGACAGAATACACAATCTCATACTGCAGAAATGCCATCATTCTGATTGAAGCAGTATGTTTAATGGTTAATAGTGGTGAACGTTGGTTCAGTCCTGATACTGGGTAAAAGTAACTAACCTCCTTTGTTTCCTCAGGTCTAAATGAAGCTAAAATATTCTTTACTTCATGTGTTAGGGATATAATTCATATAAAGCTTTTAGTAAAGAATACCTTTTAGCTATTTATAATAGTCATCATCATTACATTGCTAAGTAAATGTATATACATTCAGAGGCTCAAACATTTATCTTCCTCCACACTAATTGGAAAGTCACCAGCATGTTACAAAATGCTGATTCCTCTCTATATCTATTCAGTAATGGTACTCTCCTGAACAGACATTTAGAGAAGGCTGAGCTATATCCTCAACAATCCGTGTGATTTTCCATTGCAATCCAAAGGAAAAAAATTTAAGGCAATAGCATATTGACCTGTGAGCATGCTGGGAACACAGCATGGCCAGCCCCACCTCCTTGCTCACACTCTTTTCTCTGACCACGCACATCCCTTCCTATATAGTGATAATATTAGGAAATGAGCATTCAATATCCAGAGGAATTGCCTGTTTCCTCCACAAAGACTTCCCCAGCCTAGGTTACCCTGTCCACATTCTAGCTGCCCTAGCATTTGGGTTGTATTTAAAACATCTCTCAAATCAGTTCGTTCATAATATAAAATTTAATCAATGCACAAAAGACTATTCCCCAACTTGACTGAAAGTAAAGTTTTTTTTACTACTTGAATCTAAATATATTCTTAGAATATTCAAGCCTCATTTTAAGGAAAACTGATAACAATTTTCCATGCTGGAGATATGTAAGTTACTGGAATATTTCTTCCCTTTCTAGGAGAAGATTGCTGCTTCCTTGTTATTGCAAGACAAAGGTAAGTCAAGGATAATTTAAATGAATCATTTAAAATTGAATACAAACTAGTTCGTGGGCTCCTTTATGGTTTCCCATAAGTCGTCATTATCCAGGCTAGGTAACAAGAAAGGCGTTGAGACATTTGAAACATTTTGCGGATCGTGTGCCTTTATGGTATGTCCCTAATACCAACAGTGAAATGTAATCACAGCAGACCTGACCAACCCAGTGCTAATGCCTCCAACTGAACAATATAGGGATGGAGTTTTTGACTGCAAATTTCTACTCCCCCACGTGGCTTTGCAATGCATTAATCAGCATAAGAACATGGCAGAAGCTGGCTGCATGAACTCTGTAAGCTACATTTAATTATGTTCTACTAGAAAGCTGGGATATTTCAGAGCATAATAACAATTATTCAATTCACATGTTTTCTTTTGGGAGGCAAGCGCTAAACAAAAGTGTCGTGTTAGCTTTCTGACCGTAATGCCACGATACCACTTTTAACTGAAATTCTCATTATTAGAGTCACAAAAGCATTAGACTGCAAATCCCAGTCTTTGTCTCCAGAAGCTACTATTGTAATACCTGCACAGGGGGAATATATGGGAATGATATTGGGAAAGGAGCCAGGACAGGACATGTTCTTGGTAATGAACATCAGAAAAAGGGCAGGGAGGAAGTATGATCATTCGGCTGGCCATTTTACAGCAAAGGGCAAGATCTTAAATTCGTTCTTCTATATGCCAAAGCAATATTGGGTAGGTTTTTTCACTCTTCATGCTTTAAACCATCACAAGTGTTTTTATTTGAAAGAATGACCAAGATTGTCTCTAGTCTTTAATCTGAGGTATACGAAATTCAATATTTCTATGAAATCTAAATACAATTTCATTTATTTGCATTAGATGATAATCCACCCCCCCTCCCAAAAGACAAAAGAGATACATTTAATTCATTGTCTAAAAGTGGGATACAGAGATACAAAAGTCAAATAGTGAATACTTTCACTGATCTTCCTTGTTAGGCTCAGGGTGGTTGGCATGATCTTAGGATCATAGAATAGCCCAAACTCAAACATAAATGTTAAATTTTCCTTATGGACTATCATTAGGAAACACAACTTTAATTGCTTCTTTCCACATTGATGCCACTTTGTTAGATTCTTAGAAAGAAAAGCGTGTATAAAAATATAACTCAGGGAGCAGATTGTAGCTCAAGTGGTTGAGCACCTGCTTCCCATGTGCGAGGTCCCAGGTTCAATCCCCATGCCTTCTGTAATTGAGACTTTTTAAAAAGTGTCAAAAGTCATCAGGCTCTCTCTGTTCCTTGAGATGGTCGTTGTCCGATTGCAAGATAGTCCCATCCATCTGTCCCATGGGATCTAAGCCCCCTCTCAATTAGAGGCGGAGTATCACCATCCCAGATCCTCAGGATTGGGGAATGAACGATGGACTAGTGTAGACTTACTGTTATTCTACTATAGACTTCATGTGATTCTAGCAATGGAAGAAATTTTATCATTGATGTGGAGGCAGTGGCCACTGGAGGTTCAGAGGAGAGGGAGAAGGAAAAATAGGTGTAATTTGGGGTCATTTTCAGGACTTGGGAATTGTCTTGAATGACATTGCAATGACAGATACAGGCCATTATATATCTTGTCATAACTTACAAAAATGTGCAGGAGAGAGTGTAAACTACAATGTAAACTATAATCCATGCTTGGTGGCAATGATCCAAAATATGTTCATCGATTATAACAAATGAACCACACTAAAAAAGGATGTTGTTAATGTGGGAAAATATCTTGGGTAGGGAGTGGGGCATATGGGAATACCCTGTATTTTTTATGTAACATTTATGTAATTTAAGTATCTTTAAAAAAATAAAATAAAATAAATATATTTAAAAAGTTACCAGGCAATGGTTGAAAAATACAAGCACTTTAAATTGTCTAATAAATCTTTTTTTATTATGCACATATGCATATATGAATGACTACAAAGAATATAATCCTTTGGCATTTGGAATAGGCAAGGAGGAAATGGCTACTATTTCTTATATTTTTATGTTTTTACTTTTAATTGATATCTTGTTCTTATTTTTTATATGGTGTCAGACAAAATCTGAATACAAGGAGATTTTTGTCCATAAGTCAGTTGAAAGATGCTAAAGCTTCTTTTCTCACAATGAACAGATAGATTTAATCACTTTCATACATGTAAACCTTTTCTTCCCTCCACAATGGGGTTTTTAGTCTTCCTTTTATTTCTAACGATTGCTGTTTATATGCTGTATTACATTCTCTAATTTCTTTTTATCTTTTCTTTATTTTGCAATGCCTCAGTATGTGTCTCTTTAAGACAAGTTAATTTAGCCAATTACTACAGTTTGGTTGGAGATAAAATCTTTAATTTATCCAGGCCTCCCTTTATTCTTTCTAGGATACTCTTTCCATTAATTTCATGAAACATTCTAATTCTCTAGTTTAGGGAAAAGCTAATTTCATCCATATACATGCACAAACACATACACACTGAATCAGGTACAAACCAATATTATACTTTCAAGGCAAATTTTTGCTTTCTGTCTTTTGGCTAATCATTTCTTTGCATTTTTTGAAGTATTTGAAATAGTCCTGTGTTTCAAATTGAGAAATCTACCATATTTAATATTCATTAGAGATCCTTAAACTGCCTTAACTCATGTACATTTTGGTAAGCCAAGAGTCACTTCCTTTCATGAGGGAAGATTTGATAGAAGAGAGGATGAGTACCTAGTATGCCTGGAAAAACATCTGGCTAATCATTATTGAGAATTATTTAAGGAATTATTATTGAGAAAGGCAAATAGAGTGGTACTGAAAAGCTTGAAACATCTGACAATAAAAATAACATTTTTATTCAACCTATTTAGTTAAAAACTGCACAAAGTACTTGGTATTTGAGACATAAGGACAGGTGAAAACTCCCATTTCTTATCTTAAGGAATTTGTAGTCAAGTTGGGAAGAAAGATGTGATATATGTAAAATGATACACTATGTACTGTATGTAAGCATTTAAGACAATAACCAGTCCTACCTGGGGGCAAGTTTCATAAAGAAGGAACATTTGATCTGGGCCTTGATGGTGATTTTGAACACTTGATATTTCCTATTTTTTGATGTCAGGCTTCTCATGTATTCTCCAAGTAAATCATTAACATGGGCATTTCCTGTATAATTTGACATGTTCAAAGGTCTTCATTCTTGTATATATGTGAACTCCTTCTAATTCATGGTGACCTAGAAGAGACGATATCTGTTTCAGGTACTGGGTATTTTGTTGCTAAATATGTGCCACATACTAATTTTAAAAGAGTGGAAATTGTTGTTTTTTTTTTTTTTTTTAAAGATTTATTTATTTACTTACTTTTTATACATTTTTAACGCCCACCTTCCCCTGGTTTCTGCTGTTTTTGTGTCCATTCACTGGGCAATTCTCTGTGTCTGTTTTCTGCCCTCTCTTCTCTTTCTTCTCCTCCTGTCTTCACCAGGATTCAATCCTGGGAACCTCTGATGCGGTGCACCCGTGCACAGGGCCTGGGGGCTGACCCGCGCCGGCGCCTGATGGCGTGCCTGTGCACACGGCCTGGCAGCCCACGCACCTTCTATATTTTTGTTTTCTTTTATTTTACCGGGAGGTCCCGGGGATCGAACCCAGGTCCCTCCATATGGGAGTTGGACGCCCAGCCATTTGAGCCACACCCATCCCCTGGAAATAGTTTTTTGTTCATGTTGTATAATGAGTACAATGAACATCCTATCCCCCAGATATAACTATAATGGTTCAGCATATAAGAAGATCATGACAACACAAAGTGCATTACGAGTGATTATTTCAGTAGTTGGTTATTTGTATTGCTTATTTTAAATTTGGGGGTCACAATCTTTGCACACTTTCCCAGTTCCCTTGATGGTGTCTTTCCTGACTCAGTTACCTTCTGTTCCTCAGAGCCGCAAGCTTGAACCTCCCGAAAAGTTGTCAGCACTTTAATACTTGCCTCAGGCCCTGCTCACTAGAATGCCAAGGATAACACAAATGGTGCTCAGGATTTGGCTTTGGAGTTGGAGTACTTAGCTCTCTGAAAACAAAAACCACTGGCATGAGTGGCATCGAATTACTTAAGCATTCACCTGTGGCTAATTAGCTGATATGCAGGTGTAGGACAAGGTATGGGGAGGCCTTTAATAATTAGGGCAGCCATATTATTTTCAAGGATTGTGACCTTCTGCCATTTGCAAGGGTAGAATAGACCTTGCAAATGGTAGAACAGAAGGCTTGGGATAGTACAGGGCTTTACATTTTCCAAATTAATACCTTCTCAGAAAGCCAGGGGCCACTAAATTTGCAGCCTTGATAGTTTTTCTATGACAATGTTAGCAACTTCAAAGCAAAAGGGTAGGACACAGAGATGGGGGTGGGGGCAATGGATGGATGAACCTGACAATAAAGAACTCACAAATTTCAGCCCCTCTCTATATTCCATTGTTCCTTTACCTGGACACTAGGTAACAATGTCACATTAAGCAGGGGACTTGCAATATCTCATTTAGTGCCCTCAAGCTGTGCTCCCACCACATCACCTATAGGATGTAACCAAAGTGGTCTCAGCACAGCCTATATAAAAGGAAGAAATAACCTACAAAGTAATGGCAGTACCTGGCTAATAAGTAGTGGCGAGAGCCTGAAAGTATGTGTGGGTATAACTGTTGAGACTATTAGGCTGGGAAGGAGAGTAGAATATAAGGCTGTATAGGCTCAGAATCTCATGACTGAAGATTTCAGAATTTAATGTTTTAGAAAGGATTAGAGGAGTTGGCCCTAATAATATTCTGGGTTTGTGCCTGGAAGCCTTGACTCAGTGATGGCCAAGAATGAATGAAGTGGAAGTACAAGAACTTCCTTGGCAAAAGGTTAAACAGGGGCTCAGAATGATTATGAGAATGTACAGTTCGAGAACCCTTATATAACCAAGTTCCCAAGGAAGGTCCTTACTAATTCAGTAAGGAATTCACTACAGGAAGTGTGGGGAGGGGGAGAGGGGCCAGGTGGTTACCAGAGTCTTTGAGAGCTTGGAAGTGACTGTCCTCTGTAGGCTGAGATTTTTGGTATGGGACTTCTGGCTTCCCTATTATCTTTAAGGAAGATAGGATTCTGGAAAGGCAGAGACTAAGTAATAGCAATCAATCATCAGAAGCAAGATGGATATAATCACTCCAAAGGGTGGTGGGACCAGAGAGGTAAGCAAAGCCTTGACCTACATACATCGATGATGTCAGCTAATGGGTCATAGTATTTCCAGGAGGTGAGACAGATGGACTGCTGACTAGAGTGCCATGTGATTAATGTCATTGGAAAAAATCAAGTTCAGGTTAGTAGAAGGCACTAGCTGTCATTATGACAGCTGTTGCAGTGGAAAATTAGAGCTACTTACCCAGTTTCCAAACATAAGCTATGTCGGAAGCCCAGGATGGCAGCCCCGCTGATGGGAAGGGAGGCTGGGTACTTTGAGGCAGGATCCTAGAATTCTGCAGCAAGTATAGGAAATGAATAGTCCTCCAATAATACCCCAAACAATCACGTGGCCATTTTATAAGGTAATTGAATACTAGAGAATGGGAAATATGCAGATATTTTAAAAAATACTTTAAAAATGCTAGAGATGGAGTATGAGGTGACATTGATACCTGGAGATCTGTATTGCCACCACGGTCCACCAGTTAGAAAAGGGGCTTATGGAGATTAAGTGATCAATGCACTTCTGGTTTGGGGTCATCTCACAGGTCTGTGGACCCCTCTGTGGTGAATTTTCTAGTGAGTGGATATATTGAGATGTCACAGCAAATGTGAATAGTTTGAAGATTGGAGGACTGTATTGGATATAAATATTGAGGACTTTCTCATTTTCCCTTAACTTCCTCTTTTCTTGCTCGTGATCAGCCCTTCCTCCAGGTTGATTTGTGCCTCTATGTCTAGACACGACATGGTGTTAGGTTGCTTGGGCAGCTGACAAGGGGCTGGATACCACACTCTTCAGGTGTGAAAGAGTTCCCTCAAAATAGGCTGAGTTTTGACCATGGGAACTGGAAGACTAGAAGAAGTTGAGATAATAAACTCCCCCTCCTTTCTACCTTCATATATTGTTCTGTGCTATGGTTGCTTCTTCCAAACCTTTCAGAGAAATCCTATGTGCTAAGCAAACGTGCCTCTGAACAACCAGCTGTATCTTATCATTGCTTATGTTTAATTGACTCATTTCTTTTCTCCTCACTCTCACTATCCTCGGCTTGGACTTGCCAAGTAGTGTCAGCATTTTTATCCTTGCCTCAGGCTCTACTATAGAGAACCATGATTAAGAAGGTATACAGATATTTGAAGAACAATTAACCACTTTTTAGCTAACTAGATGTTTTGTGAACTATTTCACATGCTCCATTGGGTCAATGTTATTGAGCATGAAAAATACAGATTCAGATCTTTTTTTTTTTTCCAATTTGACACATTATATTATAATTGGCTGGTACAGAGAAAACATCATAAAAATCCATGCCAAAATATCATTAATTTGATCTGCCATTCACTTCCTTTGGAGACTTTTAGATTGGCAAGTTGAATGAGAATTTATGCTCTTACTGCCTTTTGGCAATAACTCCTCTGTCACTTTCTCTTTTGAATTTCAGTCAGTTCATGACTAAGCACTGTATCAATTTCTCTCTCTTCCAGCAATGCCATTTCCTCTTCTCTTGTTTCAGTTACTGTCTGTGTTATTGGGTAACCTAAGATAATAAAAAATTTAGTCTGCTCACATTTTTTATACCAACTGATTTGTGTGGTAGGTTTAAAGAGAGCAGATGAACTGAAGTAGGTACCAGGGCCAAGCTTACAGGAAGTCTGATTAATAGAGTGTGATGAGTGAGAATAGCACAGATCCCTGCCCTAAGCCACACAGCAGACAAGAAATTAATCTGGAGGTGTTCTGGAAGGATGCTGGAGGATAGCAAGTAGTTTTAACAGAAAACCACAGAGGCTGCCCACTAGATATAAATGCCAAAGGGAAAGTTCAGGTCGAATGGTGTGTTTTTACTACAAGTAAGAGGGCATTTGTCTTAAATGAGAATATAAACTCCAGTCATGTTGAGATATTTGCTCCCAATGAGCTACATTTCACTATTTTGGGTTACAAGGGCAAAGAAGTTCCCACAGATAGGTTTTTCTATGGCATAAATAATTAAAGCCCAGTAAATCCCAGTTCATCATGAGGTACACATACAACTAGTAAGAACTAAGGAGCTGCAGCTTTGGAATCTGAAGGCCACTGGCCTTGTCAGTAGCCTTGAATACGTATCAATTTAGGCCTGGGTGAGGCTTCTGAAAGCATTTCAACAGCAGCACTGGCCACAACTGCTTTTATGCTGATGATCCGGAATCCAGTGCCAATTCAGAATATATTGGAAGGAATTTTAGCAGCAATAAACCATAGTGGCTAAACTTACCCTGCAGTCAGCAAAAATGGTAGAAGCACAGTTTACTATGACAGATGAACTCACTGCCAATAAAAAACCCATTGCTGAAGTTTGAGGCAGGCTCTAAAATATCCTGGATTCTTGTCATTAATAGGGATTAGTCTTCAGGAATTAAAGAAAAGCTGAAGGAAACATTTGTTTCATGTGTGAAGGAAATATAAAAAATCAACCTCAATACAGGCAACAAGATTAAGGCTAGAAATTCCTTTTCATTTCTAGCCCTAATATAATTTAGCCTTATAAAGCTATCTGACAGAATTAGAGCTATGATTTGCAATACAGGACTGTTAATTTGACAGTCTATAATATACCCACCCCAAAACTAAAGCGGTAAGGCTAACTCAATCAAAAGGAGAAGATTAAAGCAGAGTATTTTTTTCTTTTTTGTTATTTCCAGATTGCACAGCAAATGAAAATTTCCCTAGCCTTTAGCCTGGCAATTGTAATTATTATAGTTAACACTACTGAGGTTTGGAAACATAGCAAGTACTTTTTATGCCTGTACAGAAAAGAAGATCACAATAATTCAACAGCAATTACAGGCAAGAAAAAATTTAATATTATCAAGCATTTACTGCAAAGTTCAAGTAACACAATTTTTATTATAAAGCATAGTGTTTGTTAGGTTTATTTAGGATAAGATGTATGCTAGTATAACTTGCAGCACTTTACAATGATTAAAAAAGTATCTTAAATTAAGTATAACTTAAAATGGCATCTTTGTCTTCTATAAATTCAATTAAGGGCACCAGCATAATGCTAAAATTATATATTGACTATGAAAAGTGACTGTGATTTAGACAATAGTTAAAACATATTAAAGAATACACGTACAAATGTCCCAGAAAGTAAGTATTCAAAGATTGCTTGGCCCAGTTCAAGATAAAGGGTTAACTAAAAGCTATTTAGTTTATCTCAACTAAAAGATCTATATATATTTTTAATCCATAAACCTAGAAAATCGTTTAAGAATATTAGAAACACTGTTCCATTCAGCTAAATTGTTCTAAAACTTGTTTTTCCAATTAATATACCTTTGCTAATTCTGTTCATTTGGCCTTGACTGTCTTATGATTAGTTACCACTTGGCAAAATCCTTCCCATACTTGTAAGACCAATTAAAATGTTCCTTTATTTAGTGATTCAGCCATTAAATATTTATTCAACACACACTGAATGAGTAACTAGTATGTGCCAGGCACTGTTTTAAGTTCTGTGAATAGGACAGGTGTCTGAGGAACGAGACATCTGATACCACCTCCAGGTGAGGGGTCTCACTGCATGGGGGGAGGCAAAGAGCATGGCAATGCCTGCCACCAGGAACAGCAGTCCTAGGGCCCCTGGCCACTCCATGGTTTGCAGGTGACGGGGTCACCAGCAAAAGCATGGCTCACACAAGCACTGGATGGAACAACGAGTACTCACAGAGAGAAGAGACAGAGCAAGGTCAGCTTCGTCAGGGGGCCAGTGGGTCCCACTACTTGCCGACTCAGAGAGATGGTCTATGCACAAGCACACACCCTTCTTGTGCAATCATGGAAGGACTCCACTCCCTCCTCACTGGGAAAAGATATAGCAAAGGGGCTGGGCCAGGTGCCACGAAAGGTACATATGTACATATTTCATCCAGGCAGAATCCAGTGAATGTTTGCATGTGCTCAGGGCAAAAGGGGAAAGAATGTGCCAGCAGGCCACTATCTGCTAGAGGATGTGTTTTACCTCAAGGTGCTCCCCAGTAAGGAATCAGCCAGCATTTGCCATCCCATCCTAGGAGCCAGGATAACACATCCAGGCCCAAGCACAAGGTTTATTTGTGGGTTCCAAGGAAAGACAGCAGGTGCACTCAGACTGCCCCCCCTCCCACAACGGAGAAGTCTGTTGCCATAAGGGAAATAGTGTCTTCATGGGGGACTCAGACAATTCACAAGTAAACATATGAACATATTCCATAATTTCAAGTACTCATAGGTTCTATACTAAAATATTCCTCCGATAAAAGGATAGAAACAGGTCAGAATCTTGGGACTATTTTAAATAGCATAGTCATGAGCCATGCGCAGGCTTTCTGAGAAGATGCTATTTGAGCAAACCCAAAATAAGTGAGATCTGAGAGCAAGTGCAAAGGCCCTGAGGTGAGAAAAAGTTCTATTTATTCAAAAAAAAAGAAAAGATTTTCTGAAAAGAGCAGAGTGTGATCCAGGAGGATCGTGTTAAGAGATGGGTTTGTATGCATAAGCAGGATTCGAATCACAAGTTGCCTTGTAGACTCTAGTAAAAAGATTGAGCTATTGTAAAAAGTCAAGGAAGAATTCTAAGAATATTAACCGAGGCTGTGATGAAATCTAATGTCTAATTTCAAAAGATCATTCTTGCTGCTTGGGGAAAATAGATTGTGGAGGTCAAAGCCAGGAAGCATTTGAGCATAAGACAGTTCTTGGAACAGGCACACAGACACGAAGAGTAAGAGATGGGTGGTCTGAAGCAGCCCAATGGGATTCTCCTTCTGTGTTTTCTCCTCGGCTTTGGGTGAGGTGTGTGGGCTTGCGTGCGGATACAGTTGTGGCAGGAGTTGATGAGAGAGACAAGCAACTCTTCTGCAGACCACCAGACCATGCCCCTGCTCCCGGTTAGCCCTAAAGAACTCCAGGTGATCCTCCTTGTTCTCAATCCTCTTGCAAATTAACTGGGTGTTAAGATGAGAGAGTAGACCAAAGTTATCATAAAACTCAGTATTAGGGATAGGCCTGGGGTAAGGAGTTAGGTCATGGACTTAGAGCAAAGAATAAACAAGAGAAATAATTGCCTGAATATCACTCCATGGCAGATGCGATGCTGCGTGCTCACCACATCTCATTGTGTTTCTTTCTTGAGAGCACAGCTGGGCATTGCCGTGCTTTCCCAAAGTTAGGTGACTAAGTTCTGTTTACTGGATTTTGGAAATGTGGGAGGAACTACTGAGTCATCTTCCACAGCACCTAAGGCCTGGGGCGCGTGAGGGCAGAACTGTGTGCAGCCGAGCCCTGTCCTGCCCACCCGCACCAGAGTGGCATGCTCCAGTCTCACTAGCCAGGAATAAAACTGGATTATCTGAATCCACTGTCTCATAAGGCATCTGGTCTTTTCTTTCTCTCAAAATATCCACATTGAAAATGAAAATGAGTTGTAGGCTGTGCAAGTAAGAATTAGCACAAGAGAGATACAAAGTTAAGACAGCCTAGAAAGTGGTAGAAGAAAGGATTTCTCTCTGTATGCCACTGATGTCATGCCGTTAGTCTCTGTTAGACTCGCTTTTGTTTCTTTTAGTAGCAAGCGAGAGTCCGCCACTCCATAAAAGTTAACTCTGCTAAGCTGAAATGGATGGGCTAAATGTGACCTCTTAAAAATGTGACATAGAAGAATCATTTTTCCAAAGAAAAATCATTGGGGGCTTAAATATGAAGAACTATTTATAGACTTGTTATACATTTATACATTTTCTCATAACCAACAATTTTATTAATTATTATATGCTAATAAGCATAAACATAAATGAGTAGGGATTTCAAATGGCACTCATTAACTTCGTTGGGACCGATTATACAAAACCATATTACAATATACATATTAAGCATGTTCAACTGTTTCTTTTTGCTATTTATGTTAATTATTAAACTTAGAATTAGCCATTCTGAATAATTATTAACATCTACTACTCATTGCTACTATCATTCTTATTTTTATAACAGGAATTACATTCCAGAAAGGAAAAACCTCATTACAATCAAATATCATTTGTGTGCTTTGGGCTTCAAGTATTTAAAATATCAGAGAAATAACTAACATATACAAGGGCAATTTAAAAACTGCCCTAATAAAAATAATGAGAAAAGCAAAATTCCCATCATTTTTCCTGACTACGTTTTCATTATTTTTCAAATATTATTTTTCTGATATAGACATTACAAAAATAAACACAAACATTGATTAATAATTTTTCTGTCAATGATGTTGAACATTAATTCATGATGATTTTTATGTAATGGGGAAGTTTTGTTGGATTGTCAATCTATGTTTTGCTCCATCAGAAAAACTCTTACTCTGAATTTTTTTCTGAACAGTAAGGCAAAATTATTTGGTTAAAGTAAAAAAGGAATATTGGAGAATGAAAATATATCATTTTAGAGTCTATAACAGCCAGACAACTCCATGCTTTTTGGTGTGTAAAAGTTAAAGGAGGAAAAAGATGTATTTTGTTTAGAAAATCTTTTATTGATATGGGAAAAAAATCTATTTGGGAATAAAATAGCTCTGAGCGTTGTTTATATGAAAAACAATTCTCCACAAGACATAATTATGAGCAGTGGAAAGAAGTTGTAGGGAGGCAAACTTGGGCTTAAAAAAGAGAAATAAATAATAGAAATACCTGAAATTGGGATGAATTGTTCCTTGAGATAGAAAGTTGCATTTCACTGCAGATAAGGAGATCGTAATTTTCTGGAGCTGTTGCAGAGACAGAATTTGACTAGATGACCTCCAGGTCCCTTCTACTGCTAATGTTCTATGGTTTAAGTCACAAAATCAATATTTTGCTTTTGATTATGTAAAATGGATGTTAAGTGTTTGCATCTGACATCATTGAATTGGAAAGGGTTGGCCATCTGACAGATTTGTTGAATTATCAACTTCTAGAATGGTTGGCATAAGCACATAAAGACATACTGGTGCACCTCATCTAATATTTAGAATTCAATGACTGCTAGGTCATATAGTTAGCAATACTCCAATAGAAATTGACTCCCCAGCTATGCGTGGATTTTTCTTTATCCTCAGCAACACAGGGCCGTATTTGTTCTCTGTGCCCTTGCACCAGAGTTATAACAGAGGGTGATGGATATAGGGATGTGTCACTTGCTCTCCCTTCAAAGAAGAAGTGGTAGTCCCAGCTGCTGGGAGCATGGTCAGTGGGCAGCATTCAGCCTTTTCAGGGATTACCTCAGATATGGATAGCTTCTTGACTTCATATACTTACTGACTGTCCAACTCGGGGCAATTCTGATGAAACGTTTTCGTTCCATTTTAGCTCTAGTGCTCCTCTTGGTGTCAGCTGAAGCCAGGGTTACTCAACGTTGATGAAACTGATGTTCAGGGCCAGATAATCCTTTGTTATGGGGGGTGTTGAAATTTCTACCCACTAGATTTCCACGCCAGCGCCTCCCAGTTGTGACAACCCAAAATGTCTTCAGATATTGCCATAGGTTCCAGGGGTTGCGGGAAGATTACCCCCAGCTGGGAACAACTGGGTTTAAGTTCTTAGGCCTGCATACTGTGGCTCAACTCTCACTTCCCAATCCCTGGCCCCCTCCACCCCCCACCTTCTACAGGTATCGATTCCAGTAAAACTCTATAATAAACATCTCAAACACTAAACTCTGTCTCAGATTCATAGGGAAAAAAAGGAAATGTGATTTAAAACCAAAAGGGACTAGAGTTCCTAGGTTTTTTAGGAAGATTGGCACAATCCAGCAAGTCTGTATTCACCTTCTGGCAGAGGTTGTTAATAGCAGCAGAGAGATTCAAACCTGAAGTCAGTGGACAGTATTGTGGCAAATCACTTTAATGAATCTCCGCATGTTAGCATAGGGCTATTGATCCATAAGCGGAATACTTCAAGCACAGCCTTGGTTCTCATACTCATGGGGAAATATGTAAGACCTCAGGCTTCTCCTAAATCTTGGAGAACTGGGGCATTTATTAGGTGTTCCTGTCAATTTAGTAATTGTGCTTTGCTCATATCTCTAGCAGAGTACTTAGACCAGAAAATCATTAATTACCATAAAATATGTTCTTCTACACTGGCATGGAAGCTACTCAAAGATAAGGACTACGTCTTACCCACTTAATCACAAATTCCTAGCACAGTGCCTGACACACCACTGGCATCTAGTATATGTTCAATGAATCATGTAAACAATAATGATGCATTGAAATGCCTAATCCCAATTTTTAAAAATGCAAAGTACACCTGTATAAAATGTGTTCTTTGTTGTCACTCTACTAAATTAGAGGCTGTACAGATGTTCACAAAAAGGGGGTAGTAGATAAGAGAATATATATCCAATATGCAAGCCTGTTAAGTGTATGTTAATATAAAATGTGTTTATAAACATTTTTTAAATGTGCATGTTTGAAATGTGATTCACTTAGAAGCACCATTTAAGTTTTCTTTGGTCATCTTATTGGTGGTAAAAGATGGAGCTTTTTAGCTGTGATAGCAGCCAAAGACAAGAAAAATATGGATATGCTTACTTCTGTTCATGATTTTTTATCTAATTTTGTTAATGCAGGCTTCGGGGAAAAAAGAATGAATTCAATATATATTTATACATATTTATCTTATTACTAATAACTCATAAAAAGTGATCCTATTGCTTCTGAAAAATGACTTGCAAATACTTCTCGCCTCAGATCATACCTTTTCTGTAGTTACCAGTTGCAAGCCCTGAGGTATATTTTCATGTGGTTAGTTACTTGCTTTGTCTTTTATCTCTAGCCAGACCTTCCTTTCTTTAATTGCTGTGGTTTTATGTGTGAGGTAGACTGTTGTGAGGCTTCTGCTTTTTTGAAAATTTTATTTTATTTTTTAATTGGGGAGATATGGGTCAGAATTGGGATTACTCTTCTCTGAACGTCTTCCAAACTGTCTGGGGCTTAGATGTCTCAGACTGAATTCGGTATCCAGGTGTGGTCTTCTCAGAAGTTCAGAGACCGTGTCAGTCTGTAATGAAATAAGAAAGTTCCTCATTTGCCACTACTTTGGGTAGATATCACTAGACAACACTAGGTTTAAATATTTTCACCTTTACTTTCTTGTAGTTTTGATTTAAAAAGCTGATACCAGCAAGCTGATGTGCCTTTTAGTCTTAACAAAAAAGAACTTTGACAAAGGAGTATTTACATATTCCAGCTTATCTATTGTTGTGTAACAAATGACTTCAAATCTGAGTGACTTAAAATAGTTATTTCGCACAGGATTCCGTGGGTCAGGAACTTGAGAAGGGCTTGGTTGGGTGATTCATCACCCATCCATGTGGCATGAGCTAAGGCACAATTCCAATGTGCTCCTTGGACCTCCTCTTTCTTTGGTGTTTGGCTCTATAGTCTCCCCGAATGGCTTTGGCCTCTCATAGTTTCACTTCCAGGAAGGGATTGGATCCCATTAGCCAGTAGCAATTCAAAAGAATTCTGGAAGGGAAGCGAATGTGGCTCAAGTGGTTGGGCTCCTGCTTACCATATGGGAGGTCCAAGGTTCGATTCCAGGGGCCTACTGGTGAAAAGCAAGCTGGCCCACACAGAGTGCTGGCCCACACGGAGTACTGGCCCACACAGAGGGCTGACCCATGCAGAGTGCTGGCCCACGCAGAAGTGCTGGCCTACATGGAGAGCTGGCGCAGGAAGATGATGCAACAAAAACAGACAAAGAAGAGAGACATTGAGAGACACAGCACATCAGGGAGCCGAGGTGGTGCAAGAGATTGAGCAGCCTCTTTCCACTCCATAAGGTCCAGTGATCGGTTCCTGGTGCCACCTAAAGAGAAGACAAGCAGAAGAACAGACAGCGAGTGCAAAACAAGGAAGTGGGGGTGGGGACTAAATAAATCTTAAAAAAAAAAAAAAATAGAACTCTGGAAAATGACTCATTAAGCACCTGCTTCCCAAGGCAATCAACTGTGACCAAGGAGCAGGATTCCTAAGAACATGTTAGACCCTATGTCAACCACCTTATTGGAGAAGAGAAGTAGAGGGAGAGGCTATCTTGCCTCTAAGGGGCCTTTATGAACTAGCTTGTAACATAATCACTTTTTTCTTCCCCACAAGAGGAAATAACAGAAAAGGGGAGATAAAATCCTACAAATAGATGATGAATATGATTATACATATGAATGACGCTTCTCATCTCTGTGAAACCCTATTAGAACAATATTTTCCTGTCATTTGATCACTTTGGCACCTTTAACTTTTTCTATCGACCTCATTCTTTCCACTTTCCGTGTGGTAATTTCTGGTGCATTTGCTTTCCAAATCCAAGTCCTTATGTGCTATGAAGGCTGGAGTTCTATGACCCTCAAGAATGGTAATTGGGATAATAAGCCCTATAGATGTGGGGATCTAGAACTGAACTACTTGCTTTAAGATGAGAAAATTTTTTGTCTGTCTCTGAAACAGGAACTAGAAAACCCTACCCAGCTGGGGAAGTTGCAAAGAAAGCTTTGATCTACTTGAGGCCCTGACTGTAAAGGAAGCACACTTGAGAAATGGAGAACCAAGGCTGGTGCTACAGCAGTGTGGGATGCAAGTTAACATACATAAATAAAAATATCTCAGACCCAGAAATTAATATGAGAACTAGTCAGAGTCTGGTAGATTTCCTAGTGCCACTGAAGAAGCAAATATAAAACTACACTGGGAATACACATTCACAACCCAGAGCAGTAGAGAAGACTTCTGTGGAAATAACTCTCATTGAAGAGGAGCTTACTGTTGATCAATTATATATATGTGTGCGTGCACATAATTATATATAGACACATAATCACAAGGGGAAATTTATTAGGGAGTTTCAGCAGAAACAAATGCTTATAAATTGAACCCTAATAACTAAAAATAATAAAGCAATTTAAAGAGATTTAAAAATATATCAGTTTTAAGGGTCTAGTTAAAGAATAGACGAGGCACAACTAAAGAGAGAAGATGTATATTTAAAGGTAGTTTTTGTGTTTTTAAGGCAATCAATCTTAATTTTTCAGATCTGAAATATGAAATGAATTCATAGATTGAATGACTACACCAATCCCCAAGCAATAATTAATGTAAACCCAAACATCTGTCAAGAACAGAGTGGAAATGGGACATCAAAAGCAAGGAGAAAAATCGTAACTTTAAGAAAGACAGATTTTTTAAAAACAAAACACAAAACAGCAGCAATTAGATTGACAACAGACTTAGCATCAAGAAAAATATTTTTCCGTGTTTCAACGTGCTCAGAGAAAATAATCGTATTATTGTTTTCCTAGAATTTTATAATAGCTTTTATTCAAATGTGAGAAGACAATTTTTACTTCTCAAAACAACTATTTATTTTAACAATGTCAAACCTTCAGAAAAGTTGCAAAAGTAGTTAATGAACACTTACATATCGATTACTTAGAATCACAATCAATAACATTTCTCTACATTTCCTTCCTTTTGTGCTCTATCTCTCTCTCCCTGACTCCCTCCTACTCTTCCCCTCTTGCTCTCTTTCTTTCTTCCTCCTCACTCCCTCCCTCACTCCTCATATACTTTTTTCCTTGAATCATTTGTCTGTTGAATATGCCACCACACTTCATGCAATAATGCACTTTATAGTTGCATATATCCAAGATCATTCAACATCCAATAAAGAATTGTGCATTGCCTTTTGTCAAGTTTCTTTAGACTCCTTTAATCTAGAGCAATTTTTCTGTTTTCTCTTTCTTGTCTTTGACATTTAGAGGATTCCAGACCAGTTTATTTGTACAGTGTCACTTGATATGGATTTGTCCTATTGAAAATCATGTCAGTTCATTGAGAACCTTCTCATTTTCACACAGCTCCACAGTACTCAATTGTGTGCCTATAACATTGCTTATTTAGGTTGTTTCCATTTTTATGCTTTTGCACATAATTTACAGGACTCTTCATTCTCTTTCCCTCTTTCATATTTGAATCTCCTTTTTATCCACAGAACAAACACTGGTCCCAACACTATCAACATATTCACTCATTTATTTGCTCAATCGTACAGCACGTACAAGTTAGTTTTGGAATTTCTTTTCCAAGAACACTGCCAAAAATATATTGACCAAGAATGGTTTAAAAGTCACTTGTAGTACTTTTTGCCCTTAAAACGTACCCCACTGAGGCTGTTTAGTTAGAGTAATGAGTTCAAAAGTAATTTGGATTTCTTTTGTTGTTCTGTGTTGCTGCATTATCAATTTAATATATAGTTAGTCGTATCTCTTGGCATTTAATTTTAAGGTCTTTCTTCTGTTTTCATCATTTTAAATACAAGTTATGTTTTTAACAGAAATTGTTCAAATGTCAAACTTTATATAGCAATATGCTCCAAGAAATAGCACTCCCTCCCTTTTCCTTTCTAACCCATTTACCCCCAGATATTTAGCTTTCTTTCTTACTTAAAAGGTACTACATAATATATGTGTATATGGATAGGTGTGTGTTGTTTCCAAAATTTTGCTATTACAAATAATGTCACACTGAAAAGATTTGTGCAACTTTTCCCCATGTTATTATAGGTACATTCTCAAGACAAGCCCCTGAAAGTGATATTTTTGTGTCAAAGGACAACTATCATTAATAAAATAGTTTTAAAGAAGAAAATATGAAAGAAAGATAGCATGACAACTAAGAGCATGGCTTCAATTTGCAGCTTTGTCACTTATCAGCCATGAGATATGGAAAACGATTTGAGTCAAATTTCTGTCAAAAGTAGAAAATAAAATTTACTCCATTAGTATTGTCATGAAGATTTGGTGAAATGATATATGTATACATAAACCTAATGCAATGTCTACCATTTAGCAGATGTATATGATTTATCACTATTATGAATATAAATTTTTATAAGTGTTTATAACAATTATTGGGGGAAATATTTAATGAATTCTGCTTAATTGAACTCCAAAATATAAATTTATCTTTATGAATTTATCTCATGTAAAACCAAATCTTGACCAAGTCATGTTACTATGAGAAAACATCATCATTACAGGCTTATCATGAGCCAAGTGTTTTTATGAGACCATATTATAAATTTCAGGGTTTTTATTATTCAAAATTAATGCAAAATCATTAAACAATTATTTAAGAAAGAGGAAAAATAAATAACATAATTCTATCCACTTCAAAAAACATAACCTGCCTTCTATTTTGCAAAGGCCTTCCAGTTATGGTCCATAGCATATGTATTTAGAGTAAGGATCTGCAAACTTTGGACCTTGGGCCAAAACAGGCTTTTTTTTTTTGTAAATAAAGTTTTATTAGAACACAGAGTTGAGTAGTTGTGACTGAGGCCATATGTCCTGCTATGTTTAACTATTTACTATCTGGTATTTTACAGAAAATGTTAGCCAACTTCTGCTTTAGAATTATAATAAAATGCATATAGCATTGTGAATTGTATTTTTACTTAATATTTCAAAAATATTTCATAATTTCTGCTCTCTAAACACTTGTTCAAATTATCCATAATCTCTTGTGAGTGTGGAATCACATAATTTATTTAGTCTCTGCCCTTTGTTAAAACATATGGTTGTTTTCGTATTTTGAAACTTACAGAATTTTCAGTGATTTTTTTTTACTATGCATTTAAAAACATATTCCATATAAAGAAATTCCTGAGTGAAAGGACAAGAACAATTTGTAGACTCTTGATATCTTGATCTATGTTGTCCTGTAAAAAGTTTTGAATCAATTTCTATTGCTAGCAGAAGATAAGGAACTCATTTTACCACAACTCCTTATAATAATATAATTTTTGAAATTCCTATTTAATAGGCCAAACTTGAATCTATATAGTTATTTACTTTGCATGTATTTGGTTAATAATAAACTTGGGATTTTTCATCTATTTCCTTAGTAACTACTTTTTTTTTTTTTTTATTGTGGGTAAAAATCAAAATTCTCACAATACATACAAACATTTGCAAAATGATATATAAATATATATGCATATATGTGTATTTGCTTACAAAAATGTTATTTATATATATATATACATATATTTTAAGAGGTGCTTAGATTACCCAAAATATTACATGGGAACCCACTGGGATTCCCATGTTGCCCAACTCCCACACCTCCCACCACATCCCACACAAACATCTCCCCCAAGTGTGGCCCACCACCC